>CM062289.1:41386515-41469762 GCA_031216915.1 Pictodentalium vernedei | reverse complement strand
CAGAGATGTTATATATCAAATATGAAAGCATTCTGACTGGTGGATCTGAAGAAGATTTCTAAAGATTATCCACAGGATAGCACAAAGTTAAAATTTGGGCTAGCATGGGGAGCCCAAATCTTAACTTATGCACTTGAGTTGAAGAAACTTGAATCTGATCCCCCCTAGAGATTTTGTATACCAAATATGAAAGGATTCTGACTGGTCTGAAGAAGATGATTTTGAAAGAAATTAGCTCATTTTGCACCAAGTTGAAATTCGGGCTCCCATATTAATCCTGGCTCTCCATTTGAACAAACTTGAATCTGATCCTCCCAGAGATGTTGTATACCAAATATGAAACCATTCACATTGGTGGATCTGGAGAAGATTTTTAAAGAAATTTTCTCATATTGCATCAAGTTAAAATTTGGGCTACCATATGGAGCCCAAATAGCAGCCAAGGGGCCCGATTTGAACAAACTTGAATTTGAGCCCCCCCCCCCCCCCCCCCCCCCCCCCCACCCCTTCTCTAGAGATGTTAAATACCAAATATGGATGCATTCTGACTGGTGGATCTGAAGAACAAGATTTTTTTAAAGATTATTCCCCGTATCGCCTTAAGTTAAAAATTTGAGCCTAAATATGAACCAAGGGACTTCATTTTAACAAACTTATATCTGACCCCTCTATGGATGGTGTATACCAAATATCAAAAGATTCTGATTATTGGTTCGGGAGAAATTTTTTTAAAATTTTTGCAACTCATCATTTTTTTGATTCCACCTACAGAACACCCTGACACAATCGATGGCAATTTTTCTTACCATTCATTTCTATGGGTCCTAAGGAAGCTTTATTCCAAATAACTGTTCTCTGTTCCATGGGGTTTGGGAACTATTGGAGTTTGAAAATAATTCTATTTTTAGCTCCTGGGTTCCCACGGGGACACAGGAAAATTTTTGCATTTTTAATCAAGTACTTATGACCCAAAAATATTACAAGCCAAATATGGTTCAAATCGGACCATCGGTTCAGAAAATAGAAATTTTTGGTGTGGCCCAAAATCTTGGACCTCCCGTTACAAAGGTCAAATATTGCTTCACGAACTTCATTTGAACAAAGTTGAATCTACACTTCAAAAGGAAGCTCCATACCAAATATGAAGTCATTGTACCCACTGGTTCATGAGAAGATTTTTAAAAAAGTTGGAGCATTTTCCTCTACCCTCTCCCTGTGGGGCTGGACATGTTGAGTTGAACAAAAATGCAAAGCCCCCTCAGTACCATCACTCACACAAACTTCCACATGAATTGGCCCAGTGCCTTAGGAGGAGAAGCCCAAAATATGGTGCAGATGGACAGTGGACAGAGAGTGATTAGATAAACTCAGCTTGACTTTGTCAAGATGAGGTAAAAACCACTTGTTCCCGTTTGTTGGTTTTCCACCAATCTTTCCTGCATTGTGGTGGTCACTATTATCTTTGGAGAAAAAATGCATCATACACACAGAAATACAGGTAATAAATTACCCCAAGTTATACAGAATTGTAAGGAAATAACTGAGTTGATATTGTCAAGAAAATGCAGGAGAATGCTTCTCCTTGCACCAATTTTAAAACATTTTCTAGGGAAGACCCCCCCCCCCCCTCCCCCACTTACTTTGCACCTTTGACACTCACAGGGCCCATAATGCCCATTCTACACATTGCCCTGGGCCCCATCCTTGCTTTCGGGGGCCTTGCTGGCAAAGTGACTAGCTGGTCAACAGGGTTCAACTTTTTAAATTATTTAAATGAATCATGAGTGTTTTAAAAGTTGTGGCATCTCTTAAAGTGCTAATGATTAAATTTAGCGATTCATAAAAATACAATTGCTAATGTTTTATAGGATTAGCTTCAGTTTTTAAACCACTGAAGCATAACTTATTTCTTGCAGGATACAAGCACTTCTACATTTCCTTAGATACTTGCTGGAAATCAGCTTAATAAAATATACTCCAACAGTGGAATCTTGTTTCTTGGGATGTTTATACACTCACTGACACTGAAACAATTAGGACTTCACCAATAATTCTCAATTTTGCTCTGTTGAGTCGTTCTTACCTTGTACTACCGAGTTTTCCTGAATTTGAACATTTTGCAGAAAAATATGTTTTAACCCTTTACCCAATGCAGACGATATCAAAATTTATTATTTTAAATATCAGTTTTTAAAATTTTTCAAACAATTTCAACAAAACCATATCATGTGACCCCTCATTGGAACAAGCTTGACGAGCTTGTTCCAACGAGGGGTGACATGATATGATTTTGTTGAAATTTTTTGAAAAATAATATTTTTTCAACTGCTTAATTTGCATATTACGTGGGTGGATGCAGGCGATTCGTTGGGTAAAGGGTTAAGGCCCCACAAGGAGATGTCATTTCTCCAGATTTCTCAGGCAATTTTTTGTAAAATTACATGTGGGCAGGCATTTTTTTATTTTATTTTTTATTTTTGTAATTATTTTTTTGCCATCAAAAGTTTGTTTTCTTGGTTTGTTTTACTGGGCCTCATAATCTACAGAATAGCATGAGTTGTGGTGTATTTCATCCCTTGAGTACAAGAAGGCTTTGCAATGATAAAGCATTGCAAAGCCTTGTTGCACTCAAGGGACAAATTTATCAATTTTATTAACTTGGTTAACATACCAGACATAAACCATTTAATTTTTATTTTCCATTGGTTATAAAAAGAGAGCATGCAGCAGCCAAAAGGTCAATGCAGATGGACTGAGAAACAGATTTTTAATTTTTTTTAGGTCTAAAGTTGGTGTAGCCTGGTTATTGAGCTAAACATTTTGCCACTTTTGTAGAAAAAACAGAAAATAAAACAAGAAAAAGCAACAACAAAATATTTATTTTTTAAAAAGCACTTTTCAAACCCCCATGGTAATTAATGAACTTTGTACAGAAATGAAAATTAATGACCATAATTCAAGACATTCATATTTCTACAAAAAATCTGTCATTATTTGAAATCTAGGATAATAAATTCAAGTCAACAAAACTTGTATGTCAAGTTCAAATATCTGCTCAATATAAGTGAAACGTATAGCCTCCTCTTCAATTTACAGATCTAGTTGTTGCCATCTAAATCAAAAGTGCGAATCAAAGACATGTAGGTGAAAATATCTAGTCATCCAAGATATTCAGTAAAAAGGCTGTACTGCATGCATAAAGTTGTCATAAAAATTATAAAGTAATCACATAACACTGGATTTGTCTATTCTCGACATTTTATCACGTTATATCACACAATTCAAAAAAAGTCAATCATCCTTTATCCTCCAGTGATAGAATAAAATCCCATTCATCTGAAAATAGAAATAGTGCTGCTCAATTACCTGGTATTGTAGTACAGCTGCTGATACCATTTTTATGTACCTGCAGCTTTTGCTGATGAAGTGCATGAACATTATTGGAAAAGACTCTCAGGGCTCTTTCCAGCAGTGTATCGCAAAAGTGCAGGGAATGTTACATTATTATTATTATTTATTATTTATTGGTGTTTATGGTCACATACTTATGCACAATGGCTAATCATGACCGAGGAATGTTACATACAATGGATCTCACTTAACTGGATATCTCTTAATTGAATAACCCTGTTAATTGAATATAACTTCCAAACATAAATCTATTTACCATACTTTCAATACAAATTTGACCTGTTAATTGCATACAGGTGAAAGAGTAAACCCCTGTTAATTGAATAAACAAGACTACATCATGTCAAGCAATTACCAACAATCGGTGCATTCCCCCCGCATGTAGACCCATATGGCCCTAGTACATCCAATACAGGTAATGAATCTATTATATCTGGTTTGACAGAGCTCCTTGAGTGCTGTAAATCAAGATAGAAATGAAAAAATGCTCAGTTTGTCATTAGAATGTAGGAAAGTGACAAAATCCTTGTTAATTTGATACTCCAGTTAACTGAATAATTTTTGCAGGCAAAGTGGCCATTAATTAACAGGATTACACTGTACTGTCAAACTGGAAACAGTTTCTTCTCCATCCACCTCCTCTCCACCCCCCCCCCCCCCCCCCACACACACACACACAGAGGTCTGGAAATGGATAAAATGGATGAGTGCCGTTTTAAGCTCCTGTGAAATCAGAGACGAGAGTAAATTGCACACGTAAAATGTTAGTATATGAATTTTCGAGGGAATACTGTCGCCGAACACCAGAAACCTTTACCATTTGAACCCAAGCGGCTGCTTCTCCAACCAGGAACATGATACATGATAACGTCATTAAATAGGATGGCTGTTCAGTAAATGTGTGCGGCAGACCAATCAACATTTTCAACGTGCAACCCCGAGGCTGCACGTTGAAAATATTGATTGGTCTCCCCCAAATAATTAATATGGACTCTTCTAATTGCTGCCATTGAAGTGGGATGGCAGATACCACGAGTGTTCAAAGGGTTAAATGTACAATGAATTGCTGAATTATGACAGTAACTGGCCACAGAGTGCTGCTTTCTCAAACAACACACATTTATATGCCCTCACAATATATTAGTGCTCCACAATATTTTTTGACGAGTGCATTTTTTAGCTCGCGTAACATAGAAAACACGGGTGCTGATGGGAGCAATTGCACTTGCACCTGTCTCATTTCCAGGACTTTTGACAAGAGCCCAAGTTCCCAAAGGGAACGAAGTGCCCAAATGTATCACAAAAGAGCCCAAGTGTGGACAAAATTATTTTTTTCCCCCAAAAATTAACTGATACACTACGGGACTGTACAATGTATCTTACAATAGATCTACAATATCAGAAATAGGAACCTACACATAAATAACTAACGTTGCTAATGTAAACAACGTCCAACTGAAAACCGGAAACCAGGCAACATGGCCCTCAGTCAGTAACAGATTTTTCAACTATCCGATGTAAGGCAAGATCTTCATCAGAAGAAAAAACGATACATTGGAAGTATGATGCATGACTAAAAACGCCTAAACACCCTAAGGGTGAGGATGTAACCCTGGGGAAATACAGAAAAAACTTTCTGTATAACACGTTAAACTCCCAAGAAATTTTATATAAAAAATTAAAAAAAACAAGCCAAAAAGCTTAGGAGTTTAACAGGGGGGAGCAAGGGAGGTTAGGGAAGGAATACTTAACCAACAGTGGAAAAATCATTATCAACAATGATGACGTCAGGCTCATGTCCCGAAATAAGGGAACATGAACTAATTTTTATAAATATTATAAAATTACAGCCCTGAACGTTTTCAAATCACCGTTTCTTCCTTCCTTCATCCAACTGTGTCCTTGGATCCACCAATTTAACCATTGATCTGTGTCTGGCATCATTATTAATTGAGATTTAAAAAGCACAAAAGTAAGTTTGTTGTTATCTAACAAGGGCCAAACAAAGAATGGTGTTGGTGCCAATTCCGGTCACTTCCTGATGTCTGCGCATGCACAGAGGGTAAATGTATGGAGGACCAGTTAGGACTTCTAATTTTCGGTTTTGCATGCAAATTTTGGGGATTGGGGGGCAAAATTTGTGTTTGGCCCTAGATATTTTAGAGTTAGCACCAGCTATGTCTGTGCCATTGGTATACTGTGTAAAAACATAGATAATGCAGTGCAACGTCATGACTCATTTGACACAATCCCATATATGGGTTTACCGAAAAGAAACTCCCACTTTAAAACGTGTGGTTCCAACGACGGCTTTTGATAACTTCTTGTCTCAGTTTATTTTAAATCGAAAATATACTGCACTGATGGTGCTTCACTGACATAAAATTAACCCTTTGATGTCTGTTATTTAATTTATTTAAGTGAGTTTTAAAAGTGTGTTATCTTCAGGGTTGATGGGGATTAATGGCACATAAATTAAATTCTGATTACTGTAAATCAGCCAGCTTCTTTAGTAAACTTGAATAATAAAGAAACCATCTGACATCGGCCGATTGTTGTCTAAAATAATCGGCATTCATCTGATGGGGCATTTTACTAATCGGCTCATCTCTAGTTAATATGACATGTTCATTCTGATACATCCAGACATTATACAGAGCCATCCTACCAAGTTACAATGAAATCCCTTCATAAATATCACCTGTAGACTGTGCTAAAGCTTTTGGGGTTTCGGGCTCTCGCAGCAGTCAGGTTTGACCAATCACAAGCAAAAGGGGACACTTTTCATCTAGACATTATCTCGAACCTGCATATGAAATTTCACGATGATTGGACAAGAACTACGCGGTGTAGCCTGTGCCAAAAAAAATATGAACAGACTCACAGACTTCCACACGAGTGATGACAATAGCTTAGCTTGACTTTGTCAAACTAAAAATGTATGAACTCAGGTGGAAATGTTTATTTTGCAGATCAGACAAACTAAATGTATAGCTTAATATTCTTACAAATAGTTTCTTGGTGCGTACCTTGCAAATGAAACTCAACTTTTTTTTCCCCAGAAACCTATGATTTTAAATCAACTTTAAAAATAGGCCAAAGAAATCGTCAGATGTGTACCCATGCACGCAAGTAGTAGAAAGGTGTATGACTGAGGGCCACCCCGGATGCCGACATTATGTACACCATACATGGTATGGGTACATATAGAAATGGATTGGAGGAGTTCCTAATTTGATGGATAAAGAGTTAATATCTCCGGACCAAATTATTAGATTTACATAAAACTATACAGCACAGCACATCAGTAACCTGAATACATATATAAAGTAACCTGATAATCAGATTAATATTTTTTGAGTTATCGCATGCCGAAGAAATGGATTGGAGGAGTTCTCAATTTGAAGAATAAAGGGTTAATATCACAGGATCAAATTATCAGATTTACACCAAAAACTATACAGCTCGGCACATCAGTTACCTGAACACATATATGAAGTAACATGACAATCGGATTGATATTTTTTGAGTTATCTCATGCCAAAGGGATTGGTGGAATTTTCAATTTGAAGGTAAAAGGGTTAATATCTCAGGATCAAATTATCAGATTTACACCCAAAACTATACAGCATGGCACATCAGTAACCTGAACACAAATATAAAGTAACTTGACAATCCAAGCAATATTTTTCAAGTTATCGAATGCCAAAGGGATTGGAGGAATTTTCAATTTGAAGGATAAAGGGTTAATATCTCAGGATCAAAATAACAGATTTACACCAAAAACTATACAGCTCGGCACATCAGTAACCTGAACACAAATATAAAGTAACTTGACAATCCGAGCAATATTTTTCAAGCTATCGAATGCCAAAGGGATTGGAGGAATTTTCAATTTGAAGGATAAAGGGTTAATATCTCAGGATCAAATTATCAGATCTACACCAAAAACTATACAACTTGGCACAACAGTAACCTGAACACAAAAATAAAGTAACTTCACAATTCACGCAATATTTTTCAAGTTATCGAATGCCAAAGGGACTGGAGGAATTTTCAATTTGAAGGATAAAGGGTTAATATCTCAGGATCAAATTATCAGATTTACACCCAAAACTATACAGCTCGGCACATCAGTAACCTGAACACAAATGTAAAGTAACTTGAAAATCCAAGCAATAATTTTCAAGTTATCGAATGCCAAAGAAATGGATACGGATGCCGGATGGACAGACAGACGGACGAACAGATAGATGGATGGATGGACGGACAGACAGATGGACCGGCAAAGGATGGACAAACGACGGATGGCCACCCCGGATGCCGGCATTATGTGTACCATACATAGTATGGGTACACATAAAAATGCTTTTCCTAATTTTATCTCTGGTATGCACAGAAGTTTTGTACTCTGAACAGTCTAGTTTCTATAAATCATGGCATTTACAGGCAAATGTGAGCACTTTGCCTGCTGTGCCCTTAAGTAATTTACTACTGCTTATATATACCGTAACCATGTTATATACCATAACCATGTATATGTTGCAAATACTGGTTGAGGAAATGGGAACTTGTTTTAAGCTTAAGTTGACAAAGTCAAGATAAGCTATTGCCATCACTCGTGTGGGAGTCTGTTCACATTTTCCTTTAGCACATGTTACACATTGTAGTTCTTGTCCGAACGTCACAAAATTTCATATGCAGGTTTGAGATAATGTCTAGATGAGAACATCCCCTTTTGGTCACGATCGGTCAACTGTGACGGCTGCCCGAGACCAAAACCTGAAAACCTTTAGCACAGTCCACATGTCGTATTTATGAAAGGATTTCATGGTAACTTGGTAGGATGACTCTGTATAATATCTAGATGGAGAACGACCCCTTTTGGTCATGCTCAACCATGATGGCTGCCTAAGCGCAAAACCCCAAAACTTTTAGCACAGTCTACAGATCATATTTAATATGGAGGGATTTCATTGTAACTTGGTAGGATGACTCCGTATGATGTCTAGATGAGAACTTCCCCATTTGGTCACGATCTGTCAACCATGATGACTGCCCGAGCCCAAAACCCGAAAACCTTTAGCACAGTCTACAAGTTGTATTTATGGAGGGTTTCACTGTAACTTGGGAGGATGATTCCATATAATGCCTAGATGAGAACGTCTCCTTTTGGTCACGATTGGTCAACTGTGATGGCTCCAGAGGCCCAAAGCCCGAAAACCTTTAGCGCAGTCTACAGGTCATATTTATGAAGGGATTTCATCGTAACTTGATAGGATGACTCCAGATAATGTCTAGATGAGAACGTCCCCTTTTGGTTGTGATCATTCATCCATGATGGCTGCCCAAGTCCAAAACCTGAAAACCTTTAGCACAGTCTACAGGTCAAATTTATGAAGGGATTTCATTGTAACTTGGTAGGATCACTCCGTATATTGTCTAGATGAGGACATCTCCTTTTGGAGGCGATCGGTCAACCATGATGGCTGGCCGAACCCAAAAACTTTTAGCACAGTCTACAGGTCGTATTTATGAAGGGATATCATGGTAACTTGGTAGGATCACTCTGTATAATATCTAGATGAGAATGTCCTGTTTTGATCATGATCTGTCAACCGCGATGGCTGCCCAAGCCCAAAATCTGTTAGCACAATCTACACATATTTAATATGGAGGGATTTCATTGTAACTTGGTGTAACTGTATGATGTCTAGATTGGGACGTCCCCTTTTGGTTGCGATCGGTCAATCATGATCGTTACACAAGCCCCAAGTCTGAAAACCTTTAGCACAGTCTACAGACCATATTTATGAAGGGATTTCATTGTAACTTGATAGGATGACTTGTTTTGGAATAATTTCACTGTAACTTGGTAACGTTGGTTGACACACATTAACTGTGAGGGCCACATTAACCCACCCCTCAATTCTTTAGTATAGTCTACACTTCAAATTATTTTTAATGAAAACATAGCATACAGGGAACAGAAATTAACATATTCCCAATTATCACAATTCTTGTCTTATTTCATAATCCTTTCATAAACATTGAACATTACCCTTTTCATCAAACACAACACACAGTCAGGTTAAGCTACAGTGTCATTGACACTTTCATTGTTCTGGCTCAAGAAGAGCAAACCTTGTGTTTTTGTTTTGTTATGGCATCTGCATAACAGGATAGCTATCAAAAAGTCTTTTTTGCTTTTGTTAAATCAGACTTTTTTGTTTTTGTTGAAATAAATATTAATATTTTCATTTTTTTTCATTTTGAAAAATCAGTCTCACTCATCAGACAGTATTAGATGTACACTATGGTTATTTTAAAGAATGTGCCATAAAAATAAAACTTGAATATGAATGAATTATGTTGTGAATAGATATTTTAATTAACTTTATGAGAAAATTGTCAGACAATTTTTTCTGTTCAATATTGGACACCGACCCCCATCTTCAAGTCAAATTTTTTCAGTGACGAATGAGAGCAAAATGGAGGCGAGCGGAAAAATCGCTCACCCTAAATAAAGTTTGCGAGAGTGAAAAATGTGAGGAGAGTGATTTTGATTGAGAGTGTTGATTTCAATGTTCAACTTCATTTTTTTAATACAGTCGAACCCTGTTAATTGAATAGCCCCTTTGCCAATGAAAATTATTCAATTAACAGGAGTATTGAATTAACAGGGATTGTGTCACTTTCCTGTATTCTAGAGATAAACTTAGCAGTTATTCTATTATATCTTGTTTGACAGAGCTCTATGAGCTCTGTCAAACAAGATATAATAGATTAAATGCCTGCATTGGATGTATTGAGGCCAAATAGGTCTACGAACAAAGAAAAACTGGGGAGAGTCAGGGTAATTACTCGACAGGTTACAGGATTTTTTATTCAATTAACAGGAGTTTACTCTCTACCTATATTCAATTAACAGGTCAAATATGTGCTGGAGGTATGGTAAATGGTTTTGTGTTGAAAAATTATATTCAATTAATAGGGATATACAATTAAGAGATATCCAATTAAGTGGGCTCCACTGTACTGTTGAATTGTACATTCAAAGTGTATTTGTTTCTAAATTAAGTTAAGTTAATGTTAATGTTTGCCTGTGGTTCAGAATAAAATTGCAAGATTGAAATCTAGTGTTTGTTTATTAAATTTATTACCAGAATTCCTGAAATGAACTTTTAACTTGTAAGATTTAGATAATCTGAAGTGAGCTATATATTATGACATTCACAAAAATATATTTCGCAGTTTCCATTGTCAAGCATCCTTCGAAACGAATGTATGAATACAACTGAACATGGATTGAAATTTTGACGGTGAAAATATATGTAACCCACTAAAATTAGTTCTGGATTTTAAATGGCAGATTATTAAAATCATGGAAAATGGATGCATACATTCCAAATTGGGCACATTAATTCATGTCACTAGTGAACTGGAGCGACAGGTGTCACATGTATTAAAGAAAATAAGGAATGGCGCAGCATTCCGCATGTCTTTGATAAAAAAAAATATGTTAGTATTGAAATGTTTCTCGGATCTCAGAATGGGCACTGTTTTTTTTTATCTGAACATGCATGTTCATTTTGTGGCGGGAGTAAGATCTGGGCGTGTTGTCAATGTACAAGCCTCTTACTGTTAGCGTGTCATGTGTGGATGTATAAGCGAACTACTGTGTGTCATGTTCATGACGACGGAAAAGAAATTGTTTGGAATTGTACTTTAAATGCTTCAAATTGTGAGTGATTCTTAAAAATTTCCCAACATCAAAACTTAATTAAATGTTTCTGTTGACCCAACTCAAAAGGATGAAAACACACTCAAAAATAGAGGCAAGCTATTATTTGCACACCTTGGACAATTTTTGCATGAACAATGATGCACGAGAGCAATCGCATGCCTTTCCCATGCATCACTGGTTTTTGGTGAAATTCTCCAATATTTTCCATATTAAGGGGGTTTACTTTTTTTAATAAGGCTTCTAAATTAGCTTTTGTGGTCAATTTGTAACATTTTGTTACTGTTTGGGGCACAAAAAATGCCAATAGGGTCACCGATCCAATGTCGAGTTGTGACAGCACAAAAGTGGGTCTAATCATTATCAACTTATCGTCCAGAAACCAGTTGTTTACAATTTACTATGTGAAGGGTCACTGTGACCTTGACCTTTGACCTAGTGATTCCAAAATAAATAGGGCTCTTTCTTGCACCAATGCCTACCTACCTATGAAGTTTCATGAATGTGAGTGGAACCATTATCAAGTTATCATCCGGAAACCAATTGTTTATGATTTATTATGTTCAAAGTCACTGTGACCTTGACCTAGCAAGTCCAAAATAAATAGGGGTCTTCCACTCACCTAGGCCAACCTACCTATGAAGTTTCATGTATGTGGGTCAAACCATTATCAAGTTATCATCCAGAAACCAATTGTCTACGATTTTCTATGTTGAAGGTCACTGTGACCTTGACCTTTCACTAACGAGTCCAAAATAAACAGGGTTCTTCCTCTCAAGAAGTGCGCCCTACATATGAAGTTTCATAAATGTGGGTTGAACCATAGTCAAGTTATCATCTGGAAACAATTGTTTATGATTTACTATGTTCAAGGTCAGTGTGACCTTGACTTTGACCTAGCAAGTCCAAAATATATAGAGTTCTTCGTCTCACTGATACCAACATACAAATGAAGTTTCATGAACGTGAGTCAAACCATTATCAAGTTATCGTCCGGAAACCAATCGTTTCAGATTTACTATGCTGAAGGCCACTGTGACCTTGACCTTTCACCTAGCAAGTCCAAAATAAATAGGGTTCTTCCTCTCACTGATGCCAACCTACCTATGAAGTTTCATGAACATGAGTCAAACCATTATCAAGTTATCATCCGGAAACCAAGTGTTTTGATTTACTATGTTCAGAGTCACTGTGACCTTGACCTTTCGCATAGCAAGTCCAAATTAAATAGGGTTCTTCCTCTCACGAAGGCCAACCTACATATCAAGTTTCATGAATGTGGGTTCAACCATAGTCAAGTTATCATCTGGAAACCAATTGTTTATGATTTAGTATGTTCAAGGTCACTGTGACCTTCACCATTGATCTAGTGAGTCCAAAATAAATAGTGTTCTTCCTCTCACCGCGGCCAACCTACCTATGAAGTTTGATGAATGTGGGTCGAACCATTATCAAGTTATCCGGAAACCAATTGTTTACACCAAAATGCCCGCCCGCCATTCATCAAACTTTTAGTCGAGTTTGACTTTGTCACAACTTGACTAAAAATGCAAAAACAGTGAAAAAGGTTCCAGGATAGGTGGCAAACCCAGTGTTCAAACTATCATATGTCAATGTTGTATTTTTACTTGGGGAGAGGATGTGGAGAAGGAGAGTCCACTGGGTGAATTAATCCTTTTTTAAAGTGAAGCTTGAAGCATTTCGATAGATTTATTACCAAATTAGAGGTGTGACTGTCCCAGATTGGCCTGTCCATACCCCCCACCACCATAATTATTCTAAGACGAAAAGGGGCATAATTCTGGCAAAAAAAGTCCAACTGAAACTATAATCACAGGTGCGCAGGTTCCCATGGTAATGAACACACATACACAGGTTTAAAGGAATCAACCCATAAACATCTGAGAAAATCGGATAAAATACCGGCCAATGTGGCTGATATTTCAAGCTGAAAAGTGGCATAATACTGGCAAAAATAATCTGACCAGAACCATAATCACAGGTGCACAGGTTTCCTCGGTGGTGAACTTTCATACCAAGTTTCGAGAAGATTGGTCCATCAATGTCTGAGAAAATATCTGAACAAAATTTTGTCAATGGATGGATGGACAGACAGACGGACGAATGGACAAGATGATTCCAGTATACCCCCTCCCAAATCAATGTGTGGCGGGGGTGGGGGGGGGTGAGGGGGGGGAGATATAAAGACTGACCAACTAATCTGCTGAGGGTGGAGTGTGGATGGGTCATATTCAGTATTCGTATTCAGAAGTATTCAATTGTATTCAGTATTCATCAAATTTTATGAAAAAAGGTGTTTGTAAATGTATTTGTATTTAAATACATTAAAATGTGAATACATTTTCAATACTGACTATATGCCGAGTTAGAGATCTATGATATTAAATAAAAGGTTTACATAGATCCAAGTCCATTGACAACAAATTATTATCTCATGTTAATAATAAAGAATCACTAAAGCCGAAAAAAATGAAAAATCTGTTTCATAATTACATAGCCTTGTTTCACTCAGGGTACAAATTTATCGATTTTATTAACTTGGGTTAAACATCAGACATAAACCATTTAAGGCCTAAAAAAATAAAATATCTGTTTCTCAGGCCCTCCCGGCCTGGTCCTTTTGGCCGCCGCATTCTCTCTTTTTACAACCAATTTAAACTTAAAAAAAATAAAAATTAAATCGTTTATGTCTGATATTTTACCCAAGTTAAAAAATTTGATGAATTTGTCCCTTGAGTGCAAGAAGGCTTTGCAATGCTTTAGCATTGCAAAGCTTTTTTGCAATCAAGGGATGAAATACACCACCACCCGTGCTATTCTTTAGATTATGAGCCCTAAAACTTGACCCAAGAACATGAACTTTTGATGGCAAAGAAGTAATTACTAAAATAAAAAATAAAATAAAAAACCGCCCACCCGCATGCAATTTTACAAATAATGGCCTGAGAAACAGAAGATCTACTTTGTGGGGCCTAATTTTTATTTTTTAAGTTTGCATTGGTTATAAAAAGAGAGCATGCAGCCAAAAGGACCATACGGGAGGTCCTGAGAAACAATTTAACTTTTTAGGCCTAATACAAACCATTAGTAACAGGTTGCACTGATAACCTTGCTCTAGTGAACAAGGCACAGTTTTTCAGGGGTTCGGATTCTTTGTATTTCTTCAGTTCTTCCAGTGATATAAAACGTTTCATCATTCTAACATATTTCACATCAACCATGAACCATTTTGGTTTGTCAGTTGTTGAAGATCTGAAATCATAGACAAATAAGATTTAAGACATTTTTGTCATCCCAAAAAGAAAACTGTTAACCCTTTACCTAACACAAAAAGCAGACGACACTTGCAAAAAAAGTTAGTGAATAACTAATTTTTTTCATTTTTTTTGTCTCAAAAACATAGGTTATGACCCCTCATTGGAACGATCTTGACGAGCTCATTCCAATGAGGAGTCATAACCTATGTTTTTGAGACAAAAAATGAATAATAATGAAAATTAATTGGCGATTTTTTAGAATAGCGCTGGCCGATTTTCCTGTTACGTTGGGTAAAGGGCTAAGTTTGTTAAGGTCTGTGTGGAGATGTCAACCACCATGTTTGGATCTTGGTAAGGCATATAAAAGCATGCAATGTTCATGGATTTATGGGAGATAAATCAAGCTTTTATACTGTGCTGAGAACATGATATCTCTAAATACAATAAAAGGTTACTTGGCCACATGACCTCCTGCCCCATCACTCCAACCCTCCAAAAAAAATTAAATTTTTCAAAGTCGAAAAAGCGACACAACTCTTGCAAAAAATGTCAGACCAAACCCCGTTTTTAACTTGACCTGTATTTTATGTTGATACACCTACGCACCAAATTTTATTTGATTCGGTCAATTACAGCTTAAATTATTGATTGGAAACTAAAAAAATAGAGTTTTCAAATTCAAAAAAAGGGGCATAACTCAGGCAAAATTCTCAGACTGCACCCCAATTTGAACTTGACCTTATTTTATGTTGATACACATACGTACCAAGTTTCATTTGATTTGGTCAACTATAACTAAAGTTATCATCGGGAAACCAAGTGGGCCGCATGGATGGACACATAGATGGACGGACACAGACTATTTTAAAATTTTTCGCGGTTAAAAAAACCCATCTGTTCTGAAATGTAAACAAACAAGTAAATATGAAAAGATTTGTGAAACATACAGGTTCTGAAACTGATGTCGAGCTGGCTAAATTGGTGCTAGCTAACAAAAAATATATATATATGTATGTATTTTGGCATCAGGCATGTCAAAGAACCGCCAGTACCAACATAACCGGTACCAAGACGGGACAAAGCCTCTCCCACTAAAACTGGTACTAGGACAAATCAACAATTGGATGATTTATTATGAACACTGGTACGAAGTACCCAAGGGAGATAGAGAGCAACTGTTAACCCTAGTGAATATGAAGCCTGACCGGTTTCGTACTGGTTTGTACTCATCAGAGGCATTGATTTTCTGTGCTCACCCTTTTTATAAGCTTTGCGGCTGGCGGGTAACTGCCCATGGGTGGCGGGTTACTTCCCAAATTTCATTGGCGGGTAACTGCAACAACAGTCAGCGCGTAACAGATGTATAGTGGCAGGTTACCCCAGCAGAGGTTGGCGGGTAACTAGAGTGTAAGCTTTCTGGTGGGTAACTTTTGTGTTATGTTTCGTTGTATTGCAATCGGATGAAGCACAGTTAAAAATAGGTTGTAAAAAGCAGCTAAAGTGTGCCACTGGGGGTGGACTACAAACGTCGCTGATATGGCTGTCAACTGCACTTGTTTACATGCTAATAAACTGACATCTACACAGAGTGTTATTGTTTTTTTGTTTAATTAAAAGATTCAGTCCGATTGCTGTCCCAATTGAGGAGTGTCCGTGAGGCATATGTAAGCACCTTCCCTGTGTTATAAAGGGAGGTGATGTCGCAGTCAGGGGGGCATGTTTCCCCGTTCACTGTGGTACCGTGGCTGCGGTCCGCCAATGTCCTTGTGGTTATTGAGGTTGGCGGTGTTTGTTTGTCTGGTTTCCTCCTCCGTGATTTCTGGGATGGTTTCCCATAGAGCAGCTGCCAAGATGTCATTTTGTCTATCCTCCATTTTATTGCATTTGGTGTGGCATTTTCTGCCCAGATGGCGGTTGTAATATTCCCTGCGTTTGTTGGCAAAACGAAGAGACAATTTCAAGATAGAATCACAGAACATATCGCCGACATCAGACATCAAAGAACAACACAAGTCGCTATTCACTTCAATCAACATGATCACAAATTGGATGATTTACATTTCCGTATTATTGAGGTCTTATTCTCGGACCCAGATACACTCAAATCCACTGAGGTACGTCGCAAAAAAGAGGTCCAATGGATCTTTTTATTAAAAACACTCAATCCAATCGGCTTGAACAGGAAGGATTTTTAATCAGTTTTTATTCTCAACAATTGGATGATGGCATATCGCAATCAGATGGCAGAAATTCACATTCAAACCACCCCAGGCCCCAAGACAGCAAGACAAACATGGCATTGTGCCACTTAATCTGCAGCGACATCAAAGTAATCATAAAGCACGAAGCTGGTCCTTTATGATTACTTTGATGTCACCACAGAATAATTTATTTGAATTCGCCGATGACGGTTCTTTTGTTGTCTTTGATACAACATTTGAAAAGTCAAAATGGTCGGCCTTATAGGGGTTGTGCTGCAGACAGAACATGCACCTGTAGAGTGTTTTGATATGTTAATTCACAAATAAATTTAAAGTATGTTGTGCAAGTGTGCCAAACACGATTATCAACCTGTTTACCCTCGTTCAATTAGGAATTTCCCCATAAAATAATTTTGTCCCGGTACTACAGTAGAATCCTCTTAATTGAATATCCATTTTGCCAGTGAAAATTATTCAATTAACAGGAGTATACAATTAACAGGGATTTGGTCAGTTTCCTGTGTTCTGGAGGTAAACTGAGCATTTATTCTATTATATCTTGTTTGACAGAGCTCATAGAGCTCTGTCAAACAAGATATAATAGAATAAATGCCTGTATTGGATGTAGTGAGGCTAAAAAGGTTGATAAATAAGGGGAATTTGGTGCATGTCACAGTAATTTTTTCGACATATTACAAAAATTTATGTACAATTAACAGGAGTTTACTCTACAACCCATATGCAATTAACAGATCAAATTTGTACTGAAGGTATGGTAAATGGTTTTGGGTTTGAAAATTATATTCAGTTAACAGGGATATACAATTAAGAGATATCCAATTAAGTGGGCTCCACTGTATTTCAATGTGATTATGTGAATTTATGTCTGACAAATTTGTTGTACAATTATATGGCAGGGTACTATGCATATTTTGAAACTTACTGGTCATAGTGTGGATCACTAGTCTCAAACTGTGTGTGGTCTACATAACTTTCTTTCACTATCTGTAATCAGAAAACATTTTATTATTCCCAGAACATTCTGTTCTGATTGATCTTATCTGTCTGAAATTTCTGTTGTCAGTCGAAAAAATTGTTGGTCATGTCATGTCCTATCACCCGAACCCCAACATTAGAGCAACTAATTTGAAACTAGTTGCTCTAAAGAGCCTGTAATCGCTCAATTGGTAGAACTACATATCCCTCAATTATTCTAATCAGAATCACATAATACAGCTGGCTGTCATATTCCTTCATCTGAGCGAAACAGAATGATGACCATTTTCAGAGGACTTTCCATCCATTATTTGTGCCAAGTTTGGTTCAAATTGGCCTGGTAGTTTCAGATAAGAAGATGAAAATGGGATTTCCCCATAGGGTTTCCATGGTATCTATGAGCCACCACTCCGGCCATGTTTGCAACCCGATCAACATTAAACAGGGATCATTGGTCGAGTGTCCCAGTCATCAATCACTTGAAGTTTCAAAGCATTTGGCCTTGTAGTTTCAGAAGAGAACATTTTTTAATATTGACCAATCAGAATCAAAGAATGCTCTGGTGGCGATGTTTTTCATCCAACAGGAACAAAATGAGGATCGTTTGTAGAGGACCTCCCATAGACCATTTCTGCCCAGATTGGTTCCCATCCGCTCAGAAGTTCCAGAGAAATGGATAAAAAATTGTAAAGTTTACAGATGACAATGGATGCCAATTGATGGTAATAGCTCACATGGCCCTTTGGGCCAGGTGAGCTGAAAAGTGGACTCTGATAAAACCACAACTTTGATTTTGCAAAAACACCATTATATTTCAAATATCCCTTGTATGAAAGTGCTTGTTTTGATTAGGTGCCACAAAGTAGATCTTCTGTTTCTCAGGCCATTTTTTATAAAATTGCATGTGGGCAGGAATTTTTTTATTTTATTTTTTATTTTTGCAATTATTTCTTTGCCATCAAAAGTTCATGTTCTTGGTTTGTTTTATGTTTTAGGCCTCATAATCTATAGAATAGCATGAGTGGTGGTCTATTTCGTCCCCTGAGTGCAAGATGGCTTTGCAGTGCTAAAGCATTGCAAAGACTTAATTGTTGCACTCAAAGGACAAATTTATCAATTTTATTAACTTGGGTGAAATGTCACTATATAAACCATTTAATTTTTAGTTTTCGAAGTTTGTATTGGTTATAAAATGAGAGCATGTGGCAGCCAAAAGGACCATGTGGGCCGGCCTGATAAAAGATTTTACACTTTTTTAGGTTGTAAATACATTAACTTGAAGGTTAGAATTTATTGACTTTTTTAAAAATGAAAAACATTTGCTTTTTGTTATTATATTAAAGAGTTGTATTTGTTAAATGAAAGTAATTCTTTTAAAATAAAACAACATTTTGGACCTGTTTCATTTATTATTATTCTAAAGTAAGTATACTGAGTTCAGTTTCAAGTTCATATTGACTTTCAATGACCAGGAAACATGGTCAGAATTTTAGCTATCATCCCACCAAGTTGGTATATTTTGAGACCCTAGCTTTAGGGCCTGGATATATGCCATGTTTGGGTTATAGGGATTAGGCTTAAAAAAATAAAAAATCTGTTTCTCAGGCCCTCCCGCATGGTCCTTTTGGCTGCCGCATGCTCTCTTGTTATAACCAATTTAAACTTAAACAAGAGCACCGCTGGGCATTGCATCATACGCCCGTGAACTGTTCAAATTGTACCATTTTAACACATTTGCAATTTTTTTAGAGTGCGAGAAATTTATACTGGCATATATATGTATGTTACGGTCAGACTTTGAAATCAGTGATTTTGTGAAATGACTAAATTTTTCAGTCATTTGAGAAAAAGACTAGCAAGTTTGAAGCCAATCGAAAAACAAATACTAAAGTTATCATCCGGAAACCAAATATTTGACGAATTCTAAGTCCAACAGGGGCCATAATTCAGGCGAAAAATGTTCGGACCGACCCCATATTCGAACTTGACCTGTATTTTGTTGTGATTAAACCACATACCAAACTTGGAGCTGATCGGAAAACAAATACTAAAGTTATCATCCGGAAACCAAATATTTGACGAATTCTAAGTTCAACTGGGGCCATAATTCAGGCGAAAAATGTTCGGACCGACCCCATATTCAAACTTGACCTGTATTTTGTTGTGATTAAACCACATACCACATTTGGAGCCGATCGGAAAACAAACGCCAAAGTTATCATCCGGAAACCAAATATTTGACGAATTCTAAGTCCAACTGGGGCCATAATTCAGGCGAAAAATGTTCGGACCGACCCCATATTCGAACTTGACCTGTATTTTGTTGTGATTAAACCACATACCACATTTGGAGCCGATCGGAAAACAAATACTAAAGTTATTGTTCGGAAACCAAACGGACGGATGGACGGACAGACGGACGGACAATGCCATACTATAATACGTCCCGTTTTTCAAACGGGCGTATAAAAAAATAAAAATTAAATGGTTTATGTCTGATATTTTACCCAAGTTAAAAAAATTGATGAATTTATCCCTTGAGTGCAAGAAGGCTTTACAATGCTTTAGCATTGCAAAGCCTTCTTGAACTCAGGGGTGAAATACACCACCACCCATGCTATTCTGTAGATTATGAGGCCTAAAACTGGAACCAAGAACATGAACTTTTGATGGCAAAGAAGAAATTACTGAAATAAAAAATAAAATAAAAAAACGCTCGCCCGCATGCAATTTCACAAATAATGGCCTGAGAAACAGAAGATCTACTTTGTGTGGCCTTACATAATAATAGATTTTATCATACTTAACTAGTGTTGGAAGACCATATTTCAGATTTATTCTCAAATACAGGTGCTGCATGAAAGGCTTAGTATTCTACGGATGTGCTTCATATTATCTCTCAAGTAGAATTATTTTGTATGCATTTGCCTTCTTACAATTATGGGAGAGTGCCTAGAGGCACTCTCCCATAAATTGTAACAAGGCAAAAACATGTGAACAAATTTTGAATACATTCAACAACAGTTAAATTACAGGAAATTCTGAAACTTTTCTGCTCTCATCTGTACTCATTGGCAACTTTAAATTCCTCACAAATAGCAATAATAAAAGCTATGCCTAAATAAGGTAAATATTTCGAAATTAAGCAGTGCTTGAAAAAGTTTTGCAGTATTTCAGTTATATATAGTTTGGAAACAGCTAAGTATAAGCTTTTAGCTTGTTGCTGAATCCATTTACTTATTAGTTCTATGCTTTTACTGCATCGTATAAATTGTACTTTCACACTTTAGAAATAAATACAGTTTAAACTATATAGTTTGGTAACATTTCCTCATGCACACAATATAGCTTAGGGCCTACTGAATCAAACGAAAGCTATTGCTGAAGGCAATTATACATCCACTGTAGTGTTGGGCCATGAAGCATAAATAATTAAAAACAAAGTAAGGATAAAAAATCATGAAAAATTTGAAAAGTAAGGGCCGTAACTCTAGTAAAAAATATGTGGACAACTTTTTTTATAACATGCAGGAGCAGCTTATCACAAGGATCCCTCATATCAAATTTCACTGAAATTCATCCATTTTTTGTGGAGATATCACTGCAGACAGATGGACGATATGATGGATGGACAGAAGGATGGATGTTATCCAGTATACCCCTCCCCCCCCCATTCTCCTAAAGAGTACGGGTATAACAATGCAACAGATAAATAAGTTTAAAAAACCTGGGTTTGCCAGAGAAAAGCAATTTACATCGACACAGACATATATGATACTTTAAATGCCGATTGCTTTTCACTGGTAAACTGTGTCTGAGGATGTACAGTACAGTTGCCGTGAACTGGTCATAATCCATGCGTGGGCAATGATATCCACGGATGTGTTCACAAGGTACAAAAATCATCAACAAAATTTTAAATAATGAAGCACTGGGTTAAACCCAGTGCTTCATTAATTAAATTTGTGATGATTATTCCTGTAATTAGTGTTTAGAATCTAATATTATTGCGTCCGTGAATATATTGCCCACACGTGGAAAGTGACCAATCCACGGCGGCCGAACTGTACTTGAAGCTTCAGATCTAATATATTGGCAGTTCCTATTTAATGTCATGCATAATGTGTATCTAAATATGATAGACAATAGAAAACTAATACTCCTTCTTAGTACAGTAGAATCCTCTTAATTGAATATCCATTTTGCAAGTGAAAATTATTTAATTAACAGGAGTATACAATTAACAGGGATTTGGTCAGTTTCTTGTGTTCTGGAGATAAACTGAACATCTATTCTATTATATCTTGTTTGACAGAGCTCTTAGAGTTCTGTCAAACAAGATATAATAAAATAAATGTCTGTATTGGATTATGAGGCCAAAAAGGTTGATAAATAAGGGGAATTTGGTGCGTGTCACAGCAATTTTTTCGACATATTACAAAAATTTATATACAATTAACAGGAGTTTACTCTATAACCCATATGCAATTAACAGATCAAATTTGTACTGAAGGTATTTTAAATGGTTTTGTGTTTGAAAATTACATTCAATTAACAGAGATATACAATTAAGAGATATCCAATTAAGTGGGCTCCACTATAATTAGCTTTAACTCAAGTAAGAAGACCAATAATTATGGTGAAGACCTATCACAAGAGTCAGTAAGCTGTAATTGAAGGGGAAAAACCTGAAACGTATATGAAACAGATGCCAAGAAGGCAAAAATGCCAGCGCTCTTCTCTCCTACCAGGTCACACACAATATGGAGGATCCGTATTTGTTGTTGTGCCCGACTAATGTCAACCCTTCATGTAACACAGTATGTTTTAAAAATAAATTAAATTTCACATTTTTCTAAATTAAATTTCATAAGTTTTCAATAATTCAATAAAACTATACAAATATGGATATCATTAGAACCAGCTCAACGAGCTAGTAACCCTTTACCTAACACAGCTCATCGAGCTGGTTCTAATGATATCCATATTTGTATGGTCTTATTGAGAAACTTCTGAGATATTTTAGGTAGTCTCAAACGACTATGGAATTTCAAAGTCGACTAGTCGGTCGACGTCGACTAATCGGCAAGCCAGACCAACTTCGGAATTCGAGCTTGTAACCGGGCAACAACACCGCATTACACGAGAAAACAACTCTTTTTTTAGTTCCTAACAGGCTACCGCCTGCTTCGTTACAAGGACGGACCATGAGCTATGCATCGTGGTAAAACAAACGTGTCAAACACATAAACCTCCCTATTTTAGTGTACAGCTGTAGAAAAAGTAGTCGGTACTCGGCGCCGTCAAAGTACAGAAAATGGAACAGAGTAATTTTGGAAAAGACCGAAAATGTCAGTTCTGGTACATCCGGGTTACCACATAAACAAAAGAGGGAAAAATGAACATCGAGGGCCAGTTGTATTATCAGAAACATTCAACGATTTATATTTTGATGTTGGTGCATCAGCACTGGAAGAGTCAAACCAAGACATTGCGTGGGAGTCAGGGAGTGTGACACAACACGTGCTGTGGACAAACTGTCTATAAAGTTCTTTGAAGTTTATCGAGTTTCCGGTCGGTTGTTACATTGTCACATCCACTATCTGAAACCAGCGATCGGCAGCACGTTTTTTTCCAAGCATTTTGTAACCCTATTTCCCCAGAGATGTGAATTCATTGGTCTTTCTACTGAGATTTTGTTGACTTGCGAGTCCTCCTACTGTGTTTCGACTATTCGATGACAAAAACCATAGTCGACTATAGGCAAAAAAACCATCGACGTCGACTAATGATTTGAGTTCTAATTTTAGGCTATGGTAAGCTTGTTCTGGTTAATTTTCTGGATGTTTTTGGACACTATATTAGGTAATGGGTTAATTAAAGAACTAACAATAGATGTATTAAATGTACAATAAGGAGTATACCTCAATAATTCCAGCTATTCCGGGTTCTTTGCAATTACTGTGATAAAAGAATGCCTGTTGTCCACATTTCATCTCGTCTCTCATGAAGTTTCTGGCCTGAAAATATATATGTGCCTACATGTATCTATGAACATGAATACCAAACCGTTCTAAAAAATTCAAAGTATAATTAAATACAAAGTCTATTTGAGAATGGGAAAGAAAAATATTCAGGGTGTGTCTTGTCTGGTTTTGCAGTGCAATTTGTAATGCATGACTGGTCAGTTGCGATACAGTATCATAACATTTTATGATGCAAGATCGACTACCACCATCTTAAAACATTACCAGGTAACATCCTGAAAAAGACAGATTTGGACAGCATCAAAACAACTGTGCATGGAGATATATGTCAGATATCCCAGTACAGTTAAAACAAGAGGCCCCAAGGAGCCTTAATCGCTCACCGGCCAAAGTGGTTCAAAGAAGTATTTGGGGTCACATTCAGTTAGACATGGTTCATCAACACTACAAAGGAATGAAGTCATGAGAGACAAATTTTATGGAACTAGGGACATGGCTTAAACAAACTTGAATCTCACACCCCTAAGGATGCTGCATACCAAATACCAAAAGCATTCATCTGCTGGATCTGAAGAAGAACATTTTTAAAGAAAATTCCATATTTTGAACAAAGTTATCATTCGGGATCCCACAGTGAGCCCAAATAGGAACCCAGGGACTTGGCTTTAACAAACTTGAATTTCACCCACCTAAGGATGCTACACACCACATATCAAAACATTCCGACTGCTGGATCTGAAGAAGAAGATTTTTAAGACAATTCCTCATTTCGAACTAAGTTATAATTCAAGCTTCCACAGTGAGCCCAAATATGGACCTAGGGTCATGGCTTGAACAAACTTGAATCTCACCCCCCTAAGGATGCTGCATACCAAATATCAAAACATTCCAATTGCTGGATCTGAAGAAGATTTTAAATAAAATTCCTCATTTTGAACTAAGTTATAATTCGGGCTCCCACAGTGAGCCCAAATATGGACCTAGGAACATGGCTTGAACAAACTTGAATCTCACCCCCCTAAGGATGCTGCATACCAAATATCAAAACATTCCGACGGCTGGATCTGAAGAAGAAGATTTTTAAATAAAATTCCTCATTTTGAACTAAGTTATAATTCGGGCTACCACAGTAAGCCCAAATATGAACCCAGGGACTTTTCTTGAACAAACTTAAATCTCACCCCCCTAAGCATGCTGCATACCCAATATCAAAAGATTCTGCCTGCTGGATCTTGAGAAGAAAATTTTTAAAGAAATTTGCCAGAAATGCACTAAGTTCGAATTTGAGCTTCTAAGGTGAGCCCAAATATGAATCCAGGGGGGCCGATTTGAACAAACTTGAATCAGATCCACTCCAGAATGTTGCATACCAAATATCAAAAGATTCTACCTGCTGGATCTGGAGAAGAAGATTTTTAAAGAAATTTGCCTGAAATGCACTAAGTTCGAATTTGGGCTTCTATACTTAGCCCAAATGTGAATCCAGGGGGCCGATTTGAACAAACTTGAATCAAATCCACCCCACAATGTTGCGTACCAAATATCAAAAGATTCTGCCTGCTGGATCTGGAGAAGAAGATTTTTTAAGAAATTTGCCTGAAATGCACTAAGTTCGAATTAGGGCTTCTATAGTGAGCCCAATTATGAATCCAGGGGGGCCGATTTAAACAAACTTGAATCTGACCCCCCTAGAGATAATGTATACCAAATAGGAAAGGATTCTGCCTGGTGGATCTGAAGAATAAGATTTTTTTGAATTTTGGACAGAAATTCATGGGTGCTATCAGAGTTATGCCCCTTGTGGTTCCCCCTGTGGGTGCTGCAAGTTTATTTGTATAAGTTTGAATTGTCATATGATAGGTAACATGCACACCAAATTTGGTTCAATTTGATCCAGTAGTTTGTGAGGAATAGTCGATAATGTAAAGTTCACGACGGACGACTACGGACGACGGACGGCAAGTGATAAGTTAAGCTCCCTTCGGTGAGCTAACCTGTCACAAACTGTGCACTTATCTAGGCTTAATTGCAAGTAGGAATTTCGTGCAATTGCCATATCGAATGGCATCCAAAGCACGGCAGGTTCTGCCCTGTCTCTGCCTCCACCATGCAGTCTTACTGGTGTGCCATACTGCTGAAATCTTGCCCAGGCTCTGGTGATCACCGTATGGTGCACACCAAGGGCTTCACTACCCTGACGATGGGTAGCCCCTTGCTCCACCATCCCTACAGCCCGCCACATTTCTGCTTCAGACAAATGTCTTCTTACATTTGCATTTGCCATATTCAATCATTAAATCACAAGGGTTTGTGTTCAAATGTAGACTGAATACCTTACACATGTCATTTACATGTAGACAGTACACGAAAACATCATGAAAATCAAGGGGTACATGCTTTCCATGACTATCACGAAAAGTCTGCCTGTCAAGAGGGCTAATGTAAACACTGGGGACCATCTCAATACATTCCTCAATCATATCCACCAAAAATATCGCAAATATGTCACAAGCAAATTTCACAATGATGTGGTGCTTAGCAAACTTTGAGTAGTATATTATGGCCTGAAACCAGTCTTGCCCATAAATAGTCTATCGCCTATGTACAGTACGTGGAGAGTGTATTATCACTAAATCACCTGCAGAGTGGAGATTCCACCCAAGCAATAATTGCAAATTTGTTGCAAAGAATAACCAGCACGAGCAAAGTTTCAGCCAATGGACCTCCGGGTTTACAATGGACCTCCGGGTTTAACTTTGCTTGTCTCTTTTGTCTATATGTTCAAAATTTGAAAGTTATAGCTTGGGTGATAACTCCACTCCACGGGTGATTTAGTTACAATCCACTCTCCACGTACTGTATAGAATCAATTGTCTTAAGTATTTCAGGTGACTGGAAAAGCGAACCAATGGTTCGCTTTTCAGGCCAACTGAAATATTCTACACAATTGAATCAAAAAGTACCACCCACGAATTTTCCTTTTTTTAAATAAATGCAAGAAAAGTTTCTCAATCAAGAATTCATAGAACTAAATCTTTAATGACATTACAATATTGTCAGACATGCTTCAGAATTGTACTAATTATGTTAATATCTTGAATTTTCAAGGTGAATTAAATAATTATTGATAGGGGTATCTACAGTACATGGAGAGTGAATTGTTACTAAATCACTTGTGGGGTGGTTTCTCCACACAGACAAAAATTCCTTGTCTTGGAAAAAGCATTAAAACGACAAGCAAAGTTTCAGCCAAGGGACCTCTGGGCTGAACCCGGAAGCCCCTTGGCTAAAACTGTGCTTGCCCTTTTCATGCATTGCCACAGGAATAGACAGTTATTGTCTGGGTGGAAATTTCACTTCACAAATGTTTTAGTGGGAATTCACTCTCCATGCACTGTATAAATGGAAAGTTAAAAAATTTATAGTAATTTATATATTTTTTATACTTACCAATGACCCAGACTTAGCTGGTGCTAACTCCACAAAAACCAGGGCCAAACACAAATTTTGCCCCCCAATCCCCAAAATTTGCATCCAAAACAAAAAGAAATCATGTCCTAAAGGACCTCCATAGTACGACTCTACTGCGCATGCGCAGTGACGCAGTCGTCCCGAAATTGGCGCCAAATATCATTCTTACTGGCAGTGCCTGGTCAGCGCTATGTACTCAGCGGGGAGGCAAGAGTTCCCAACTCAGGGAGGGCCATCCCCGTCTGGGTCATTGGTAAGTATAAAAAATATATAAATTACTATAAATTTTTTAACATTTTTATACTGTACCAATGACCCAGACTTAGCTGAATAGTAAACAGGCTGGAGGGCCTAGGACATAGAGGAAAATCCAATAAGCTCAATTATAAAATAAAGAGGTAACCCCTTAAGGAGAAAAGGAGTATTAGGCTTTACATGTATCTTTCTTATTTAATATTTAAATTAGAAAGATACACTACCCTTAATAATTGAGCACAATAACATTCATGTTCTCTATTAACATCCAGTATAACCCTTATACTAATTATTTTTAAAGCAAGCCAATAAATAAAGTAGTCCAGAGAATTGAGACTCTTTATAATCATTTAAAAGTGTCCGAGTATTGTATATTAAAGCCCGTTTGACACTTGACATATACAAATGCTTCACACCGAGCTACACTTTAAAAATAAGACATGAATGAAATTAAACATTAATATTACACTTTAAAACCATCCCGGAAGCGACTCAGAAATACTGTCTTGGAGGAGGCATTCCCTTGCTTTTCACTATAAAGCAGGTGACCTAAGGGAAAGCTCGCCCTCCCCCCCCCCCCCCCCCCCTTCCCCTTGCCCTGGGTCAAATAGCCCAGAGCGAAGAGGGCAGTCGGACGGAGTCACTGCCGGAACAGAAAGCCTGCATAACTATAGTTGCAACTGTTTAGTGGACGACATTCTGAGCAACAGATAACGGACCTAAACAATGCAGGTCTCCAGAAATGGACTCAATATTTCTGAGATAAAAATTAGTAAATGTGGAAGGCTGAGACCAATAAGCAGCCTTCATTAAATCTGTAATAGCAACACTATTAGCATAAGCCCAGGAAGTAGAAAGAGCTCTTACTTCATGAGCAGAAATCTTAAGCACAGACTGCTGAGAAGAAGATAAATCTTCATACGCAGTACGGATAGTTAACTGAATCCATCTAGCAATAGAATGGACTGAAATGTCCTTTCTATTAGGCATCAAAGACAGAAAGAAACGTTTCCGTCCCTTTCTGATGAACTGAGATCTCTGTTTATAGATACGTAGTGCTCTAACAGGACAGAGTAAAGGCCTACGCCCGTCTGAAGACGGAAGAGCCTTAATAACAATAGGTTCCGGATATTTATTAGGAGCCTGATTCTTAGCTAAAAAACCGACATTAGTAGTGAAGGTGATAGTGTTCCCAACACTACGATAATGAGAATCATCCACCGATAGTGCATGAAGCTCACTGACTCTTCTGGCAGAAGAGAAAGCTAAGAGAAAAGCTGTCTTATAAGATAAGAATTTGAAATCTACTGTCCCAAGAGGTTCAAATGGCTTTTCCTTCAATTTAAGGAGAACCCAAGCTAAATTCCACTTAGGAATTAATCTAAGAGTTCTGGGTCTATTTATCGAAAAGTTTCTAACCAATTTCGATAAAGAGACATTAGATCCAATTTGTAAACTATCATGATGTGCATAGGTATCAGATAACATAGATCTATAACCCTTTATAGTAACAGGCTGCAGTTTGATTTCGTCAAACAAGTATACTAGAAAGTTAGCAATGTCTGGTATAGAGGGATCAAATATATCTACAGAATGATCCCTACACCAACGACGGAAAACCTTCCACTTAGCCGCATAGTTTAGCGAAGAGGAGGTCCTCCTACAGTTAGAAATCGCGTCCACTGCTCGTCCTGTAAAGTGCTTGCCATGCAAGAAGGACCGCACAACGGAAAAACGTGAAGGTTGAGACCTTGCGGGTTGTGATGGAGTTGGCGCGATTTCCCCTGCCAAAGAAGATCCTCTCGTGGAGGAAGCTTCCGCGGTAGGTCCCACAACAGACACCTGAGTAGATTTATCCACGGTCTCTGTGGCCACAGAGATGCTACCAACAGAATCTTGCATTGAGATTGTTTTATCTTTAGCAATACTTGTTGAATTAACGGCGCTGGAGGATACGCATATCCTATCATTCCGTCCCAAGGGATCGACAGAGCGTCTACTGCAAATGCTCTTGGATCCGGACACGGGGACACATACGTCTGCAACTGATTGTTGAGATGTGTCGCAAATAAGTCTATCATTGGCCGTTCCCATTGGTAGCAAATCTGATTGAATACTTGTTTGTTGAGAGTCCACTCCGACGGCAACAAGCGACCCTTTCGTGAAAGGGAGTCTGCTAGCACATTCAGACGACCCGGTATGTGACGGACCGAAAGAAGAACGTGATGTTCCAACGCAAACAGAAGGATTCTTTCCGTTAGATTGAACAACGGAACTGAATGAGTGCCTCCCTGATTCCGTATATACGCCACTACTGTCGTATTGTCGGATAGGATTTGGACATGAGCATCGTGAATAATGTCCATCCAGTGACGTAACGCAAGCCAAATTGACATCATTTCCTTGATGTTTATGTGCTTGCACAGGAATTGCGGATCCCAAAGACCCTGGCATCTCGAATCCGTTGGGATTAATGAAGCACGCAAACCTGTTTGACTGGCATCCATCATAATGGTAAAACTCGGATCCGGCAACTGCAGCGGAACTCCTTGAGTTAACCACTGAATGTTTGCCCAAGTCTGAATCTCTTGTTTCACTTGATCTGACAAGCGAACGTCTACATCGAGCGAATTAATTTTCACACTCCAATTCTGAGTCAGGAAAATTTGAAGAGGCCGTGTGCGTAGCCGTCCCATCGGAATGAGATCCGCGGCGGCTCCGCACAGACCTATCAGTCTCATAAATTCTCTCGCCGTGACTTTGTCCGTATTCAGACAATAGCGAGCGTAACAACTGACTAATTTCGCTCTGGTTAACGGCAGACGAACGAGATTGTTGTGCGTCTCGAAGCTCATTCCCAGATGAGTGAATGACTTGGACGGCACCAGATCCGACTTCTCCTCGTTTACTATGAAACCGAGACGTCGGAGCAATAGAAGAAGATTCTGAACATCGTTCTGAAGCGTTAACTCGTTGCCGTACCTCTGAAGAATGTCGTCCAGGTAGGCCGACGTTACTGCAGACGAATGAGCTCGGAAGTAGATCATTACCGAGTTCATTACCCGAGTGAAAGCCCAGGGTGCTAGATTCAATCCGAAGCACATGGCCCGGAACTGATACACCACTCCTAGGACTGCGAAGCGTAGATACTTTCGGAATGTCGGATGTACCATGACGTGAAAGTACGCATCTTTGAGATCTATGCTTGTTGCATAATCGTTCACCCGAATACTCGCTCTGACCGATCGAATCGTCTCCATATAAAACTTCGGAGCGACGATCAGCTTGTTTATCCAGCTCAAATCTATGACTGGACGGAACGAGCCGTCTGGTTTCGGAACCAGAAACAGATGGCTGTAGAATCCCAGCGATTCCTGGTTTTCTACGACCTCTACCGCGTTCTTCATTAAAAGAGACTGCACCTCTGATAGCAGAGCGTCTCTTTTCTGAGGATTTGACGGAAGATGAGTCCACCTTGGACTTCGAGTTAATGGAGGCTTTCGTTTGAAGGATATCTTTAGACCTTCCGAAGTCACTCCTCTCACCCACGGGACGTCCGTAATCGACGCCCACTCTTGAGAAAAACTCGACAACCTTCCGCCAACCGGAACGCGATAGAGGTTTAAGCCATCACCTCCTGGATCTGCGAGGCCTGCGGTAGGAGAAACCACGTCTTCCACGACCCGCACCTCGCCTCGTCGACCTCGGGGCGTCCGACCGATTGTCCCGGCCTGAAGGACGTCCCGAACGAGAGTCACTATCCTGACGGTCTCTCGAATAAGAGCTAGAGGACGCACCGGAACCTCTATAGGAACCTCTCTTGGGCACATAAGACCCAGAAGTGCCCGCCTTATTCGTGTCTGCTGTATCCGACCTTTTAGGAGCGGATCTAAACAACAGAGAATCACTAGCTTTCTTTTTAATATTATCATAAATAGCGGAAAGCTTGCAGTCAAAGAGAAGATCTCCTGAGACCGAAGCGACTCTAAGAGAGTTTTTTTTCACCTTAGAATCCACTAGTGTGGATGTAGCCAGGGCTGCGTCACGTCTAACCAACTCCAGATTTGCCACTGAAAGGGCGGAGTTACACGTGGAATAAGCTACTGCCCTTGAAAGAAGTCTTAAGGAGGATTGTATATCCTGAAACTCTTCCCCTTGAAGACGCAGTGATAACGCCTTAGTAAGGTGATCTGCGTAAGATAAGGCATCTAAATTGGCTCTGTTAGACGCAATAGCTGTTTCCAACACTGTGGTTGGAATAGAAGCTGATGACGGTAATGATAGCTCTAAGTCTTCCGCCTCGTCGTCCATACGCAGAGGAACTCTCGGTATACCCTGACCTGCCGTGTCGAATTTATTCCTTGCATTAATGAAAGGCAGGTTGAGAGTATTTGCGGACAAGAAACCTGCTTTCCCCGTCCTGGAAGCAAGTTTAAAAATAGCGTCGTTCAATAATTCAAATGTTCTTGCAACATTATTGGACTGCGACGGAAACTCGGGAGCGATGTCCCTGAACCGCTCAAAAAAATCAGAGTCCAATGACGCTATAATTCTCCTGTCCGGAAGCGCAGCAGTCTGGCCCGATGGAACAACTTGAGGAAGAAAGTGCCGGATGAAGTCCACGGCAGCTTTATGTTGTTCCGAAAGGGATAGCTCCAATTCATCCATATCCCTTTCACCATCCGGTCGGACCTCCCGATGTTCCTGGTCGTCCGCCCCCGATGCTTCGGCGGAGCGTACCGACCCAGCGCCGTCGGATAATTCTCGATCCGACACCGTTTCTGTCGGCTGCTGGGATGCTGCGATAAGCTGTGCTATCTGCACTAGAATGTCCGACGTCGAGACCTGCGGAGGAGCGGTCTTTCGCTGCTTCGCCGAGGGCAGCTCCGCATCAGATGGCTCCCGCATACTTTTCCTATGCGAACGTCCGGAGTCCATCGGTCTCGAATCCCTGGCTGCCGGATGGTGTGACCTGGTCGCCGAAGAATCCTTCATCGGCGAAGCTGGCAAAATATCGGAGGTCACGCAGCCAAGGTGCGGTCGTGTGCGCCGACGAGAAGAGGAAGCCTTAACAGTCTCTGCGGACTGCTTATACAACGGAGCGTCCCGAGCGACGGACGTATGCTCCGCTAAAGACACATTTTGTACCACAACATCTGGTCCCAGATGTTGTTGTACGAGAGAGGGGCCTCTCTCGCTCGCGGCCCGGCTGGACCTGGACGAGCTAGGAACCGGACTAAAAGGCTTCCTCCGTTCTCGTTCACTATCCGCCGTCACTGGGTGTGCCTCTATTATTTTTATAGTGCTCGCATCACCCAAAATTTCCTCTTGGACCGCATCGGACGAACCCGGCTGCCGAACCATTCGGTGAATGGACGCTACACCGGGCGAGCTAGCGGACGACATTTGTCTAATCTCCATGAGCACTTTTGCCGCTAGCTCTGTATTTATATGTGACGACGGACGCACACTTGAAGAAGATAACATGGAAACATCACCCTGTTCTGGTTCCTCTGAAATAGAAACTGAGAGAGTAGAGTGACCTTGTGGAGAAAGAGCCGGCATCGCTCTTTCTCCAGAAACAACATATCGTGACACACGTTTCCAATGTTTCTCATCCCAATGTTCACATATAGGACAGGGATTAATGCGAGAACACTGACTACAATTAATACAATGATCATGAAAGTCAGAGGAAGATTTCTTCCTATTACAATTTGAACAAAGTCCCTTCATTGTGAAAGAACAACAATAAGTCCTAGTTACTCGCAAAAACCCCTGACACAAAGATACATAATAACATGATCCATTAATAAATGAAAAAACAATTGCAAAACAAAATAATTTTGAAAAAATATTTTTTCAGAGAAGCCCAAGTTGCTGAAAAGTAACGTTGAGCCCCGATGGATCCGATGGCAAAGTGTGGTCAAAAATTTTAAAATTATATAAAATAATTAATGAGACACTTTCGGATAATATAAATGTATCTTATAATGAGATAAACTACCACAAAGGCAAACAGCCCCCCTCAAAAAAGGCTGTTGCCAATGAAAACAAACAGTGTAAACACAGTAGAAAACATGACTCCAGGCACTGACAAAACTGGCCCGGAATCAGTCATCAATTACACTCTATCTGATGCAAAACAGAGACTCCCAGGGGAGAATCTGCAGAACATCAGATGGAAGATGCAGAACACAAACGTTATACACCCATGGGTGAAAACGTAACTATGGGGAAAATAACAGAAAAGATTCTGTAACCAAGCAACTCTCCCAGGGAATTTTAGAAATGAAACTTCTCAAAAATATGCCAAAAGCATGGGAGAATTGCAAGGGGGGACTTTAGAAGGCTAGGGGAGAGGAAACACTGAATAAGCAGTGCAACAATTAGCAAGAATGACAACAAGAGGCCCGTGCCTCGAAAATAGGCAACTTAACATAATTTCAACAAAAAATTTTAAGTACAGCCCTGATTATTTTTTGCCACTTCTTTTTTCCTCTCCTCCTTCTATCCTCCTTAGAATCACATTTTCTCCAAAAATTACGTGTCTGGCATCCTTTAAACTGAGATTTACAAGCACAAAGATCAGTGAGATGTTGACTGATGAAGGGCCAAACAGAGAATGATATTTGGCGCCAATTTCGGGACGACTGCGTCACTGCGCATGCGCAGTAGAGTCGTACTATGGAGGTCCTTTAGGACATGATTTCTTTTTGTTCTGGATGCAAATTTTGGGGATTGGGGGGCAAAATTTGTGTTTGGCCCTGGTTTTTGTGGAGTTAGCACCAGCTAAGTCTGGGTCATTGGTACAGTATAAAAATATGAAAGAATATGTGTATATCTTTGCAGGTAACGAGACATCACATTGCATCAACCATCAACTGTGCACAAACTCCACAAAAAGCAGATAAACAACCAACCCATAATAGTGCCGAATTCCTTACATTAGGCTATTAAAAAAATACTTGTTTCTCAGGAACCTCCTTTGTCATAGAAAATCTGCCTCATCACCATTTTTTCACCAGGAAATCTCTTTTGTGACACTATTTTGCACCTGTAGGACAAATATTTAACCAACTACACCTTGTTTGACAAAGCTCAGAGAGCTCTGTCAAACAAGATATAGTTTTTTAAATTTTCTACTACATTATGGGAAATTTTCGCAGCTGAAAACATTGGTTAGTCACATAATAGTGTAAGTAGTTAAATTTCTGATTCCAACTAACAAGAAATTTTTTGTAAGGCCAAATTAGACTAGTGGCTTGAGAGTAGTGCTCGGACGACTTCGAAATTCCAAAGTCCATTAATCGGAGCCTCAAAGTTGAGTCGACGTTGACTAATCGCCAGGTTTATGTAACTTCTTAGATAGTACCTGATGGTATACTAGTACTATCTCTCGATATCGAACTGGAAATCCCTGTAGAAAAGGAGAGTGGTTTTAGTGCTGTTTTGATAAAACATGAAATTAAGAGCCATTAAATCCACATTGTCAGTTTAGGTTTCGCATGTAAACATCTACAGTTAAAACTAGAAGTCTTGTCCCGTATTCTGCACTAATTTGAAATAATAGCGCGTTAGGTTAGCGCAGCAAATCATCAGGGAATCACATTTGATGCACGGTAGTGTACCATGATTTCTGCAGAATTGTAACACGCGACGACTGATTGATATTCAGTTCTTGAAACAGGCAATCAACAGTAATTAAGTCACACCTCCTACTGACATAAGGTGGCAATTAAATATTAGAATGCTGATAATCAGAGGACGAGATGATGTTCACCCCCCCCCCCCCCTTATCAGTAATATCACTTCATTTCGCGACAATACAAGAAGTATTTAAAAACACGTATTGTGTGATTTTTGTTTTTGAAGATTGAGAAAATCATGGAGATTGATTCGAGACTGCTAAACCTTGAGAAGGCAGAAGTAATGACATTTTCATTTCGAGAATTTTTAGCCTTCTATGAATCGCAGCCGTTCTGGAGGAATTATGAGGAGACAAGCGTGGTTGGAAACAAAGAACGCTCTCCACAGAGTACCGAACTGACAGTGTATTGAAAGTGTTGCAAGTGAATTAAGAAATCAGAATTCTTAGCTATTTATATAGACAATAAACAAATAATGTGTTTTTATATCTGTGTTATACAACGAGTTGAAATATGGTTTATTTTTTCGAGGCTTTGCCGAGAAAAAATAAACCATATTTCAACGAGTTGTATAACACAGATATAAAAACACACTATATGTTTATTGTTTTTATCTGATAACAAACAAACACCCGTCTCGTGCGTCTACCCGACTTATATATGCTTCCCACGGGCCTCCAAAGAAAACCAGTCTACGAGACAAAAGAAATAGGACAAGACGCATAGAGTTGTGTCCCTTACATTACAAAATCGATGACGGCGATTGTAAAGTGCGATTGCACTTCTTGCATCATGTAACTGCGCTGGAACAAAATAAATTTCAACTATTTTATTAACAGTAACAAAACGGTGTTTCAGTAGAGTTATTCTTTTTTTGACATAGTTCCAGTTTTCTTCCGTGTTTTATGCTGTAGTCCCAATATAACAAATAATTTTGCGTTTGTTTACAATTTTTACGAAGTGTTTTTTTTTCAGGTAGAGCAGACGAACTTTTAATTAGCGCAGTTCCGCGAGTACTTTTGATCGAGGCCGTGACTATAAATAGTTCGCAGTCGCCGCATACTACTTACTATTAACATTCAAGTAATTTCTACAATGTTTTGAAGCAAAATTTTAGGTTGCCTTTATTGAAGCAAAATAAATAAGAAATGACACCATCAGAGGATTTTGACAAAGTGCAATAAGCGTACAATTAAAACCTGCCCTGTGATATAACGATGTTTCATGAATGAATGAATGAAAATGGAATTGAAAGAGGTCAGTGGTCGTTCGCATAAATTATAATTATATACAACACCCGTTGTATATACTTCAAGTATATACAACGGTTGTTATACTCTATGGTTATCAGGTAAAAAGAAAGTTTCAATATCAAGAGATAGTTGGCGTTCTGTAAAAAAAAATATGCATTTGAGTGAAAGCTGAAACAGAAATTAATTATTCACTGAGAATTTTGTAAATCAAATCAACAAAAAGAAAAAAAGATGCCCCCCCCCCACACACACACACACTCCCTTTCCTCAGCAGAATCCTCAAGTCCCCATGTACCCTTATCCCTACATAGAGGGAAGCATGGGTAGAAAACTGCCAATTCCCCTCACACCACAACTCTTCTTCCCCATGGTAGCTTCGTTTTTTTTTTCAAGTAAACGGTAAAGAAAATTTCTAAAATTTTGCCAGTGGCCAATGCCACATGCACCTTCGATCATTGAAGGTAAAACAGGGTTAACATTTGGAGTTATAAAGGAATGTTGTATTAAAAATGTCGAATCGTAATTATTTTGTGTGATGGGGGTGGGGGTCAAGTATTATATCTGGAAAAATGCCCCCCCCCCCCCCCAACACAAGTTTCCGCCACTGCATGGTTTGGTCGGCATGCTGTGTTAACAATTTATGATTGATGAGGGAGGGCCTACCTTTCCAAACACTTTTTCTGGGACCTGTGATCAGTCAAATTTGGCCAATAATTCACAGTACGGCATTTTTAAATTTCTCGCAAATACTGGCAATAGCTATGGAATATTAAACCCTTGGACTTGACATGCATATAAACAATCGTTGTCAATGTTTAATGGAGTGTTGAAAAAGCTGGGGCAACTGAAAATTGTCCACATGCTCATGCTAGAATTCAATTAAAATCAGTTTTTGATTTTCTGTCCGTGGGCGGCTTTCTTGAGGTGAATTGATATTCTGACGCACTTCACTTGATAGGTTAATATGTCATGAGGGAGCATTTCCAAATGACGGAGAACAATCAAAAGCGTGTAACAACTATTTATTTGTGAAAAATATCTGAAAGAACGTTTTAGAAAGCTCAGTGAGCATGAACATTGTGGACAATTTTATCGTCCACATCTTGACACGTGGTTTGAGACGTTGCAACTTCCTCTCTCAGTTTCGTACCACAGGTGACTTGACCCATCGTTCTTGTGAATTTAACATTCTCGTATACCGTGAACAACTGTACTTCTGATTGTGGATATCCTGTAACCTGTCTGAAACCCATCCACGGTACATGGTGGACACTTTTGTACAGAAACACCAACAAAGTGGAATTTCCACTTATTCTGGATTGTGTTATGTGAATGAAACATTCTCAACTTCAAGTGAGCTTCGAACCAATATAAAAAGCCCAATCCACAGAACCATACTGTGAGTTCCTTGTGTTTGCTTTGTCACAGAAAACTGAGTATATCATTTTGGTGGATATTCCACCCCCGGAGTTATTTGCAGACACTCCAATTATAAGGAGTTCTTTGAAGAATAACTCGGGTCATCTGGCGAGTAGATGAGTACAAGTGCCAAGTGGTGTTTCCTCGAGTTGAAATTTGCAGGACTTCAGTCCGATATTCCAAACAGTGGGTGGGGGAGGGAAATTGTATAGACCCATTCCACATAAGACCCTATCATATCTCTAATATAGGCATACAGTTCGTTTAGAGTGAACTGCCATCAAATCATGTGCAAGGTGAAGTTTTTACTTTGCACACTTGAAAGTTGTTAGATTTTAATTTTCATAAATTGTCACCAGTCCTTTTGAATATTCAACTTTCTTGCTCCTCATTTATGGAACAAATATGATTATTATTTATTGGTGCTGAAGGCTACATCAGAGGACTGCGCTATATTGCGGACTGAACAGGGAGGATTTTTCTCCATTTGTGGCAGTTTTTCAGGTAGCAAACAGTAGTAATGTCGGCAATTACCATCTGTGCGTTTTTTGAACAACAGAAGGTGTGAATAAGCTTTGAAAACACTCCTGTCAATATACTAAGCTCCCGTTTTATGACTTCAATTTGGAAATGGGTTACTTAATAACAATTAGGTGTCAAATTTATATTTATGTTTGTTTTTCATCAGTGAATAATGATAAATGATGAAGAATGACTGAAAAGAACTGATCCGGAGAAAAATTCGTTTGGGATAAAAAATAAAAATAAAAATAAAAGGCTCTCATTTTTTCCGGTTGCTTTATTTGTTTAAAGGGATTAAAATTCATGCCCCAAATGCTGAAATTTCTAGAAATTAAATATTTCTAAATCAACAGGTTCACCCTGTGTTCTTATATTTAAAAAAAATCCCTGATTTTTACAAATGTATTTTGAAAATGGAATTTTTGCAAATTTCAGCGAATTTTGTTGCTTAGCCTATTAGCTTCACATTGTTTTTAGTTACTAAATTGTAGCTACAATTTAATAAATTGTACCTACAATTTAGCTAAATTGTCTCATCCCTGTTGTTTACTGATAATTTTATAAGATACCCTTCGCTTACGGTGAGAAGGACAAGACGGTTCGGAAACGTTGAAGATCCGGGAGGGGGGGGGGGGGAGGTTATGTAAGGGTGGCGTTAAAGTCATGTAGGCCTATGGCCTATTTTTAACCAGTCTGCACAGGAAGGGGAGGGGCATTTTTCAATCAACATTGAAAAATTATTGTTTATTTAGTCCTTAGACTAATATGAACAAGTGCACCATTTGCCAAAACAAGAAAAACTACTACTGGGTATCGGTCAAAATATTCTGGGCATGGTTTGACTCTGGGATGGGTGGGGTGAAATCATTCACCAGCCTTACGGCCTTGCCACTGAAAATTGGTTTGGGTCAAATAGCGGAGACAGGGTTCGGATCAAAATGGTGCGGGTCGATTAAGCTAGGGGACGCTCTGGGCGATTCCCATTGTACTGAATAGCGCGTCGCGGACTCACTGTGTTTGTTATTATTTGGTGTAGCAAGTGATATGAACAAGGCCTTATATAGGAATGAGGTTTTAAACGATATTGAAAATTTGTTGCGAATTACGTGTTGAAATTCAGTTGGAGACTGAGCGGTATTATCAGTATTCGGATTTTTATGGTGATTTTACGAACAAATTTATCCATGTTTTCCATTTGAACGAAGTCACGGATATTAATTAATTGATAAAATATTGTTGTCAAAACATTTTTATTAGGCTATTTCAAAACGATCATGTGCTGAGCTGTTCGTACATACACATCTCACACAAGTCTCGTCCCCGCATTCAACAATAGCACGGAATAAATCATTTAAAAAACGATTATATCCGATTTGGCAATGACTTTGATTTCACTGTCCGGGCTTCTTGTGAAAATTAAAACTGGTCATTTCGACATTTTTTTTTCTGCATTTTTTCATTCATTGTCACGACTAATTTACCAGGCGAAGCTGATTCGAAATGATATCGACTGATGTCCGAGTACAGTTACCACACATTTCTTTTCCCAATGATATGTGTGTCGGAGATCGATGTTAATGACCTCGGGAATAGCGCACTACATTCTGCGTTACATAGCGCAGATGTTATTGCATTTTTAACAAGGTTTACTTGACTGTTCTGCACTAGATAGTGCATTAGCTAACGAGCATTTTCTGTGCTAGACGTGACAGGACTTCTAGTTTTAACTGTAATTAGCATAAGAGCGCATGCTGAATATACACACTAGATTGACAATCAAGTGTAGGTGCTAATTTGGTTCGAGATTATCTCTCTTCGACAATGCAGTTCTTGAAGTTGTGAACTTGATGTCTGAGCACTTGGCTGTGAACAGTGATTGAGCACATTGTCTAACAAACTGTCATGTCCGGTTCAATCCTGAAATATGACCTGATCAAAACCATGTGGTGTAAGATCATCAATGAACTGATGCTTCTTAACCCTTTACCTAACGAATCGCCCGCATCCGCCCGCGTAATATGCAAATTGAACAGTTGAAAAAATTAAATTTTTCAAAATATTTCAACAAAACCATATCATGTGACCCCTCATTGGAACGAGCTCATTGAGCTCGTTCCAATGAGGGGTCACATGATATGGTTTTATTGTAATTTTTTGAAAAATTTAAAAAAATGGTATTCAAAATAATGAATTTTGATATCGTCTGCGTTGGGTAAAGGGTTAAAATAAAAAAAAAGCTCAATACGTACAGAAAAGTGTCTCTGATACAGCCCTGGAATTATATGAGCGTTGTCACCTAACTTCGCATCATTTCCTGTGTTTGTGCTTCTCTTAAAAATAGGAAACTGGTCTCCATTACCCGTCCTACCACTTATTTGTGCACCACAAATTTGGATTGCAACTAATAAATATAGTTTTTGAATAACAAAAGCCCGAAACGGGGTTGGGAGCGACTTGTACTTTAAGCTCTGGAATATCTTTCGACTAATCGACTGTTGAACTCATAGTCGACTTTGGGAATTGCGAGCGTCGACGTTGATTAGTCGTCTGATCGTCCCGAGTACTACTTGAAAACTTTTAAAAGACAGAAATCACTCACTTACCTGATAGTTCCGTACACCATCCCAACATGCTGTCTGTTTTGGACATTTTTTCAAGTCTTCAATACCAAACTATAAAAGAATAAATGTTACTCTGTTATTGTGTATTCCACTGATTGGGGACTTCTGGTCTATCCAGCCGCTCTTGTTCTGGTAGAAGTGTGAAACTTTTCTTGATCAAATTAATAACTGAATAAAAATTAAATTAAAATCTTTAATTATTAACTTAACCCTTTACCCAACACAGACGTTATCAAAATTTATTATTTTAAATATCATTTTTTAAATTGTTTTCAAAACAATTCAACAAAACCATATCATGTGACCCCCTCTTTTGAATGAGCTCGTCGAGCTCGTTCCAAAGAGGGGTCACATGATATAATTTTGTTGAAATTTTTCGAAAAGTTAAAAAATTTATAGTAATTTATATATTTTTTATACTTACCAATGACCCAGACATAGCTGGTGCTAACTCTTAAAATATAGGGCCAAACACAAATTTTGCCCCCCAATCCCCAAAATTTGCATCTAAAACTAAAGAAAACATGTCCTGAAAGGCCCTCCACACTTCGCCCCTACTGCGCATGCGCAGTGTCAAGGACGTTCCGAAATTGGCGCCATTAATCATTCTAATAACCAGTGCCTGGTAAGCGCTATGTACTCAGCGGGGAGGCAAGAGTTCCCAACTCCTGGGAGGGCCATCCCCGTCTGGGTCATTGGTAAGTATAAAAAATATATAAATTACTATAAATTTTTTAACATTTTTATACTGTACCAATGACCCAGACATAGCTGAATAGTAAAAAGGTTGGAGGGCCAAGGACATAGAGCAAAATGGAATACGCTCAATAAAATAAAATAGAGTCATCCCCTGTAGGGAAAAAGAAGTAATAGGCCTTACATGTATCTTTCTTATTTATGATAAATTAGAAAGATACAACACCTTCCAAAATTGAGCTTCATACATCCATGTACTCTATTAATATCCAATATAATCCTTATACTAATAATTTTTAAAGTAAGCCAATAAATAAAGTAAGTCTAGAGAATAGAGACTCTTATACTCCTAAAAGTGTCTGAGGATTGCATAATCATGTCCGTTGACATATGCAATATTCAAAAGCTATACTTTAAAAACTAAGACTTGAATGAATTTTAAAAACCTAAACTTCTCACTAAACAACCATCCCAATAACAGCTCAGAATTACTAACTCTGGAGGAGGTATCCCCTTGTTTTCATAGTAAAACAGGTGACCCAAGGGAACACCCTCCCCCCCCCCCCTTTTTCTTGCCCTGGGTCAAATAGCCCAGAGCGAAGAGGGCAGCCGAACGGAGACACTGCCGAAACAGACAGCCTACCTAGCTATAGTAGCAACTGTTAAGTGAATGACATTCTGAGCAGTAGATAATAGACCTAACAATAGAGGCCTCCAGAAATGGACTCGATATTTCTGAGATAAAATTCATGAATGTGGATGGCTGAGCGCAATGAGCGGCCTTCAAAAATCTATAATAGCGACACTATTAATGTAAGCCCAAGAAGTAGAAGAACTCTTACTTCATGAGCCGAAATCTTAAGCACACCTGCTAAGTCAATGATATACCATAAGCAGTACCGATAGTTAATAGAATCCATTAACAATAAAATGGAGCGTAACGTCCTTCTACTAGACATCAAAGAGAGAAGAAGCTTACGCCCATAGTAATAAACAGATATCTGTTTATAAATACATAAACTGTACCCGGAAAGAGTAAAGGTCTATGCCCATACGAAGACGGAAGGACCTTAAAATAATAGGTTCCGGATAATAGGAGCCTAACTCTTATGCAACAATCCAACCTAAATAGTAACGGAAGTATTGATTCCGAAACTACGAAAGTGAAAATCATCCATTGATAGTGCATGAAACTCACTGACTCTACAGTAAAAGAGAAACCAACAGAATTACTGTCTAAAAGGTCAGAATTTGAAAACTACTGTTTCCAGAGGCTCAAATGATTACTTAGCTAAATAAGAACCGAAGTTAAAATCCATATAGGAATTTAATCTAAAGATTCTAAGTCTATTTATCAAAAAGTTACTAACTGACTTAGATAAAGAGACAAAAGACTCAATTGTAAACTATCGTAGAGTGCATAGGTATGAGGTAACATAAACCTATAACCTAAATAATAACAGGCTGCTGTAGATCTTGTGAAACAAGTATACTAAAAAATAGCAATGAGTAGTATGGAGGGATCAACAATATGAACATAATGATCCCTACACCACGACGGAAGAGCCTCCACTTTAGCCGCATAGAATAGCGAAGAAGAGGATCTCCTATAGTAAGAAATCGCGTCCAAAGCTCGTCCAGTACAGTGCTTACAATGCAATACGGACCACACAACGGAATACATGAAGGTTGCGACCTTGCTGGTTGTGATAAAGATGACACGATTTACCCAGTGAAAAAGATCCTCACATAGAGGAAGATTTCACGTTAAGACCCACAGTAGACAAGAGAGTAAATTACTCATGATCTCTGTGAAGATAGAGATGCTATCAACAGAAATGTATTGTGGTTGTTTATCTTAGCAATACCTGCTAAAACAACAGCGCCGGAGGATACGCGTATCCTATCATTCCGTCCTATAGATCAATAGAGCGTTAACAATATTAGCTCAGAGATCTGGACAAGCCAACACATACGTCTGCAATTGATTAGCAAGCTGTGTCGTAAATAAATCATCATTGGGCGCTCCCATAGATAGCAAATCTGATTGAATACTTGTTTGTTGAGAGTCCATTCTGACAGCAACAAGCGACCCGTAAGAGAACGGGAGTCCGATAAAACAATCAGACGACCCGGAATATGACGGACCAAAACTGAACTTGGTGTACTATAACTAACAGACGGATTCTTTCCATTAAATTGAATAACGGAAACGAAAGAGTGCCTCCCTGGTTCCGGAGATACGCCACTACTGTCGAATTAAAGGACAGGAATTTGGGCATGCGTTTCTGAATAATGTTCATGCAATGACATAAAGCAAGCCTAAAAAACATTATTCCGCGGAAGAAAACTGATTGCTAAAAGACTGCAGAACCCAAAGACCCTGGCACTTCGAATCCGTAGGGATCAGTATTATATCCCAATCTGTTTGACTGGCAACCGTCATAACAGCCACACTCAGGTCCGGCAACTGCGGCGGCACTCTCTGAGTCAACCACCGAATGTTTGCCCCAGTCTGAATCTCTTGTAACACTAGATAGACAAGAGAACGTGTAAATCGAGCAATTCATGGATTGCCGAAAAGTTGCCGTCGAAGAGAAGCTCCTCCGAGAACGAAGCGACTCTGAGAGAGTTCTTAACCTTACTATCCACGCGTGTGGATGTAGCTAGGGCTGCGTCACGTCTAACTAACTCCAATCAGCCACTGAAGGGCGGAGTTATACGTGAACAAACTACTGCCCTCAAAAGAAATTACATTGAGAATAATATCCCGTAAATCTTTTCTTGAAGACGTAATGATAACGCCTCAGTAAGGCGGATTACGTATAATAAAGCGTCTAAGTTAAGTCTACTATACATAATGTCGTTCCCAACATTGAAATTGGAAAAGACATAAACGGCGAAAAAGAATATATGCAGTCTTTAATCACACCGTCTAGACGCATATGAACTCTCGGTATGCCCTGCTCTGCCAAAATAAACTATTTGTATAAATGATAAAATGGCAGAAATGAGCAACGCGGACAAGAAACTAAACTACCATGCTTAGTAGCAGGCTTGTATATATATATATATAGCGTCGAAAATAAAACACATGTTGTAATGACAATATTGGACTGCGTCGGTAAGTCAGGGACAATGTCCCTGAACCGATCGAAAAATCCGAGTCCAATGACGCTATAAGTCTCTTATCCAAGATCGCAGCAATGAAGTCCGAAATAATAATCACTGGAAGATAATGCCAGAAGATATGAAAGGCATCTTCCGATACTACTAAAGGGAAAACTCGAAATCTTTCGAATCCCTTTCGCCATCCTGTCGGACCCTATAAAGCGTTCGGTCGTCCGTACCTGATGCAACCGCGGACCGCACCGACCCAGCGCCGTCGGATAATTCCTGATTCGACCGAGAAACTGTCAATTGCTGGGATGCTGCGAAACAACTGTGCTAACTCGGATAGCACGTCCGTCAGTGAGGCCTGAGGAGAAGCCGTCTTACGATGCATTGCCGCTGGAAGCTCCGTGATCGTTACCCCGTGCATACTACCAATATGCGAGCGAACGGAGTGTATAGGCCTCGTGTCCCTTAGCTACCGGATGGCGCGACCCATTCGCCGTGGAATCACTGAATGCCGAAACTGATCAGATACTCGAGGTCACGTAGCCAATGTGCGGTCGTGTGCCCTGCTGTGAGGATGAGGAAGCATTAAAGACAGTCTCTCGGACTGTCAATATAACGGAGCGTCCCGACCAACGGACATATGCTCCGAATGTAAAATATCTGAACCACAACATGCGGTCCCCTATGTTGTTGGGCGAGAGAGGGATCTCTCTCGCTCACAGCCCGGACGGACCTGGACAAGCCAGGAACCGGACTAACAGGCTTCCTCCGATCTGTCCTCAATCTGCCGTCACTGGGTGAGTACTAAAGTAATTAAAGTGCTCGCATCACCCAAATCTCCTTCCTAGACCGCAACGGACGAACCCGGCAGCTGAACCATTCGATGAATGTACGCTACACCGGGTGAGTTAGCGAATGTCACTCCGTAGGCGATAGACATATTCCATGAGCACTTATTGCCGCTAACTCTTCATTAACTATGATGACAGAGGCACACTTTTGAAAGACATCTCCATAACTCTTCGAACAAGAAACCAGAAATGCTTGGTTAGCAAGCATAAAATAATAATATATATAGCGTCGTTCAATAATTCGAAAGTTTGTGTGACATTATTGGACTATGTCGGAACTGAGGGACGATGTCCCTGAACCGAACCAAAAATTTCTGTGTCCACCGACGCTATCAGTTTCTTATCCGGTATCGCAGCATTCTGGTCCGACGAAAGAAGCTGTAGAAGACCAAGTCAGATGACATACACAACAGCATATGTTGTTCCGAAAGGGAAAGCTCGAAATCCTCCGAATCCCTTTCGGTATCCCGTCGGACCGGATGAAACTTTCGGACGTCCGTACCCGCTTCCGCGGAGCGTCCCGACCCAGCATCGTCGGATAAAATATATGCGACAGATTCAGTTGATGCTGGGATGCTGCGATAAACTGTGCTATTAAGGAAAGCACGTCCGTTCCCGAGGCCTGTGCAGTAGCGGTCTTACGATGCATTGCCGCCGGAAGCTCCGTGTACGTTGACTCCCGCACACTTCCTATGCGAACGTCCGGAGTCTGCAGGCCTCGTGTCCCTGGCTACCGGATGGTGTGACCTGGTCGCCGAAGAATCCTTGATCGGCGAAGCTGGTAATATATCGGCGGTCACACAGCCAAGGTGCGGTCGTGTGCGCTGACGAGAAGAGGAAGCCTTAGCAGTCTCAGCGGACTGCCTATACAACGGAGCGTCCCGAGCGACGGACGTATGCTCCGCTTGCGACACATTTTGTACCACAACATCTGGGGGCAGATGTTGTTGAACGAGAGAGGGGCCTCTCCCGCTTGCCGTCCGGATGGACCGAAACGAGCTATGAACCGGACTAAAAGGCTTCCTGCGTTCTCCCTCCGATCCGCCGTCACTGGGTGTGCATTAGGTTAATTTATAGTGCTCGCATCACCCCAAAATTCCTTCTAGACCGCAACGGACGAACCCGGCTGCCGAACCATTCGGTGAATGGACGCTACACCGGGCGAGCTAGCGGATGTCAAAGGCCGTCGAACCTACTAGGGTCCTCTTAGGCAATTGGCGTATTTACATGAGCACTTTTCCGCTAGCCCTTCATTAATTGTGACGACGGAGGCACACTGTTGGAAGACATCACAGATACATCACCCTAATCTTGATCGTCTGAAATAGAAATTGATAAAGTAGAGTGACCCTGCGGGGAAAGGACCGGAGTGTCCAAATCCCCAATAACATACCGTGGCATACGCTTCCCATATTGTCATCGAAATCATACGATACAGAACAGGAGTTAATGCGAGTACACTGACCACATATAGAATGATAATAAAGTCAGAGGAAGACTTCCTCTTAAAACAATTGATCAATATCCTTTCAATGTGAAAAGAAAACAAGTCCTGGTACTCGCACTAACCCCTGGCAATCAAAATACATAATAATAATATGATCCATTAATATAGAAAAAATAATTGAAATCAAAATATTTTGAAAAAATATTTTTTCAGAACAGCCCAAGTTTCTGAAAAGTAACGTTGAGCCCCAATGGATCCCAAGCCTAAGTGTGGACAAAAATTTTAAAAATATTTTAAACAATTTATTCAACACTTACGAACAATAATAATGTATCTAGTTATGATTAAAATAACATCAAGATATTATTTTTTAGAAATCCCCCCCTCACACAGAGGGCTGTTGTAAATGTAAACAATGAGTGCAAAAACACTAAAATAAGACTCCAGGCACCCAGGCCCGAAATCAGTTACCAAAAATACACTATCTGATGCAAAACAGAGACTTCCAGGGAAGAAACTGCAGAACATCAGATGGTAGATGCAGAACACAACGCCTAACCACCTGTAGGTGAAGACGTAAACATGGGGAAAGAACAGAATTCATTCTGTTATTCAGCTAAAACTCCCAAGAAAATTTAGTAATAATAATTACAAAAACTATGCCAAAAGCATGGGAGAATAGCAAGGGGGAACTTAAAGGACAGGGAGAGAGGAAAACACTTAAAAAACAGTGTAACTAAATAATCAGAATGACAACAAAATGGCTGCTGCCTTGAAAATAGGTAACTTAACATAATTTCATTAAAAAATTTTAAGTTACAGCCCTGATAATATTCTGTCACACATTCTTTTCCTCTCCTCCTTCTCTATCCTCCTTAGAATCACCATTTCACTAATATTTATGTGTCTGGCATCATTTAAACTGAGATTTATAAGCACAAAGATCAGTCAGATGTTAACTGATGAAGGGCCAAACTTAGAATGATTAATGGCGCCAATTTCGGAACGTCCTTGACACTGCGCATGCGCAGTAGGGGCGAAGTGTGGAGGGCCTTTCAGGACATGTTTTCTTTAGTTTTAGATGCAAATTTTGGGGATTGGGGGGCAAAATTTGTGTTTGGCCCTATATTTTAAGAGTTAGCACCAGCTATGTCTGGGTCATTGGTACAGTATAAAAATAAAATATTTTTTCAACTGCTGAATTTGCATATTACGTGGGCGGAGTCGGGCAATTCGTTGGGTAAAGGGTTGATATCCAGTGTAGTGGAACACAGAATCTAAATACTGTGTGAGGTTGATATTACCCTCCCGGGATAGACGCTGAAAATGCTGGATGGAATTATCCACATTTCTGTACTTCTTCCTGGACATCAATTTTTCACCAGCATTCGGTTGTAATATGGTTGCTTCCTGGTTAGCCTGTTCATTTTTTCATTCTGTACATGTTGGGGTGCAACCCAGCTAACCCCAGCGATTCATTACCTTTTGGCCAATTCCCTTTTGCCCAATTTCCTCTTCACAAACGATTTTGCTTGACAGGAAAACAGAGATCTTCATAAATTCTCTTCAATTTTGCCACCATTTGACACAGTGAAAAATTCTCTTTATCACAGGAGGCACAAAGAGTACCCTCTTCTTCCAAAATAAAAAAACAGACAATTCTTTCCATGGTGAGTAGTTTCATACTCTCCATAGAGAGAGTATTCTTCTTACAAATAGTGACAATATGGAGTCTTGATATTTGGAACATCTGATAGACCTTCTAACATTTGCTCTGTACAAAAGTTTATCTGGATGGGGCATTTTATTCATGACCTAATATATATGAACAAGTTTTCACATTTCATGCTTTTACTAAAGGACAACAATTTCCACTTTTATATTGTTTATTAAAAAAAGTAAAGAAATATACAATCGCCTCTTTTTATTACTGAAAGAATTAGCAAATGTATCTGGAGAAATATTAACTAAAGGTAATGTGACCACAAAGTGATACCCCCCCCCCCCCCACGCAGTTGCGCTTACGAGGACACAACCATATGATGCAGCAATTGAAATGTTTAAGTTAGATTATCTCCCCTTGGAAATGTCGGAACGGAATTATATTGCTTCATGTGCATTTTCATATGGAGTTTTTCCATTGTGTAAAGTTTCATGAAAATTCATTGAACGGTTCAGGAGGAGTTGCACTTACGAGGACACAACCATATGATGTAGCAATTGAAATGCATAAGTTTGATTATCTCCCCTTGGAAATGTCGGAACGGAATTATATTGCCTCATGCGCATCTTCATATGGAATTCTTCCATTGTGTAAAGTTTCATGAAAATTCTTCAAACGGTTTAGGAGGAGTTGCGCTTATAAGGATGGACAGACAGACGGACGGATGGACGGACGGACCAAACTTTGTTTGCAGGGGGTATAAAAAACTGAGACTGTAAACCTCTTATTGAGATGACCCGTCTTTCCGCGATTGTGTGAGAAAAGTCATTGTTTTTAGCATTTGCAACAGTACTAAGTGTCAGAACATCATGGGACAAATTAAAACTTGAACTTAATCAGTTTCCACATTCAGGTGTGTGACGATTTGTATCATATGTAGAAAATACTTGGATATCTTAAACTGCAACATTTCCTTCTTTTGGTAACAGTGCCCGTGAATACTTTGGAGTTTTCAAGTCTTGATGCTGAACTTATGATTGTCGGAAATAAGCTATTTCTCTCCTCTACCATTTGCAATAGAATTTGCATTTACTTGTGCATTGCGAGGCAGACCTTACAGACTTGATCCTAAAGTTCTCAATAAGTAGAGAGGCAATCCTCACTGACTTCATGCACTTTTTTTTAACCATATTTTATTTCGAAATCAAAATGGTTTGGTAAAAAGTGTTGCAAGGCAGTTCTTATTGAATGACTCGATCCCAAAGTTCAAATGCTAAGACATGTAGCTGTATATATATAGAATCAAGCCTGAAAATAAGCAGTCTGTCATTTGCAACCCCCCCCCCCCCCCCCCCAAGGGTGAATTTGCTGATGCTATCCCATACAGAGGGCCAATTTATCCTCTAGGTACATCTTTCTGTTTTGGTTTGAGACCTTGATTCAGGCTGAGGTTCACAAAGGGACCACATTTTGCTGATGACAGTCTGCTTATTTTCAGGCTTGTATAGAATATACCCACTGTAGCTTGGTGTACCAAATGTTCACCACAAGTGGTGAAGTGGTGTTCACCGCGAGTCTTTGGCGCACGGTTAACACCACTTCACAACGAGTGGTGAACATTTGGTACACCAAGCTACTTTAGGTATATTTTATTTATATCATGATCATCAGATTATTAAGAGTCGCTATTATTTGTTCTCGATTTTACTGAGCAGCAGATGTACATACATGCGAATCTGTTTTTGTTTACATGAGCATCGGTGGGTGGTACTTCCGCTGTCAATTTCATCACCGAAACAAAATGGAAAAAGAAACAGGGCCTTTTTCATTTTAATAACATAATAACATACTATTTCAAGTTATGGATGCTTTATTAACATGAGACAATGCATGTTTGTTAATTTTTGGTGTCTTATGGGTTAAACTCATTTAAAAACGTAATAAATAATTTCCACATTCATTTGACTCTTCGCTGGGCGACGTGCGATAAATTAGACAAGTTTGCATTCAGGTCGACGTCACCAGAGGTCAACTTGGATGTAGTTCCACTGTTGGTGAAAATTTTAACTACTGAAATCCCATTGCTAGCGTGTTCATCACGGTTGGTGTGTAACGCTAAAATTTATGTCATAGGCTTTTCATATGTAGCAGAATGGTATAAATCTTGCTAAACTAAGATTTCTCTTTCTGGTAATATGGTATCTTTAACTGGTAGAGTGCTAGAAGCCACTATCAGGGCTTCGGTATGAAGAGTAGGTACACCAGCCTAAAGGTGTCGTATTCTGTGGAAGTGCTTCATATTATCTTAGAAGTGAAATTACTAAGTGTATATGGGTTTGCCTTGTTACAATTTATGGGAGAGTGCCCCTTGGCACTCTCCCATAAATTGTAACAAGGCAAAGACACATGAACAAATTTTGATGACCAAAAATAACTTAGCACTCTACCAGTTAAAAAAAGGTACTAATGTTGCAAATGATCTTTGAAAAATAATGTAGCTCTCTACTAGTTGAAAACATATCCCAATTTTATTTCGCTTTACCAATACCAAATTCTTGGCTTATTATTTATTGGAAAGCTCTCTAACAGAGAGCTTTCCAATAAATGATAAGACAAGGTTACAATACAATTGACATACATAATTATACAGTAGAACCTGTCTTGAGAGACCACCCTTTTTCCCCTGCAGGAACCCCATGAAGTGAAGCAGTGCTTGTTTACTGTGGTATAAAAACTAAATTTACCAAATATTATGAATATTAGTTAATAATAAAGAACAACTATTTGGTGCGAAAACAAATTTAACATCAACTCATTCCGGAGATGAACTATCAACTAATGAACTCAGTCCAGTGATGGAACATCAGCTCTCGGTTTTGATATGGTCTATAATCTTCACTTTGGTGTTAATTGAAACTAGTGGGCTGGGTGATCAGGAATAACCCCAGTGATCCTACTGAATAGTGGGTAGCCCTTTACCTGACTTAATGGTCCAGGCCTGGCATTCTTAAAAATGCAGGAGGGCTAAAAATCGCTCTCCTCACATTAGCTCTCCTCAAGCTTACAAAAGCTAAAAGTGGCAAAATGAAGTTGTACTATTAAAGAATTTTGCCAAGTGGGCTTTGTACATACATTTTATTTCGTGCTGCTAACCAGGTAGTCTCTGTGAGACAGCTACATTGCCCCTCCCACACCTCTGGGCCTTGGAAAGGCCCAGAGGTGTGGGAGGGGCAGTGTGGCCATATTGCAGAAACCATCATTATTTTCTAAGGCAAGGAGGGCTATTTTTCACCCTCCTTAATTTTTTTAAGGCGAGCAGTAGGTGAGCGAATAAATCGCTCTCCTGAAAATGCCAGGCCTGATGGTCACAACTGAATGGAAATCAAATCAAGAAAAAGATTTCAAATCGAATGGAATCAAATTTCTTCAAGTTGTAGATATTGCCCCTTCTAACAAATGTGGTATATATCAAATATTGTCCATCTCCATTCATGTATTGTACTTAAGCGTTTATTATCCATTCAACTTTAAACCCTTGTCAGGGACCGACCTGGGCATGCGCCAGTGCGTATTTGGTTCTGAAACATCAGGACCTGGCTCTTAAATCTCAGAAATAGGCTTCTCAGTTGGCGCGTAACTTCTCATTCTCTTGTAAATGGTCAGTATCAATGTTCTCTGAACCCTTAAGTATCAATATTCTCTGAACCCTTAAGGGCCTAATTTCAACTTAGATAACTTTGTAATGCAAAAGAAAAGGTGCCCCAATATCGACTGTTTGGGTAAACTCAAAACATGTTTTCTAAGTACCTCGTCAGTTGTTTTTTGGCAAGTCTTGGCTTCCTCTGAATATGCACTGTTTGGGTAAACTCAAAACATGTTTCTAAGTGTACCTCATCAGTTGTTTCATGGCAAGTCTTGGCTGCCTCTGTAGAGAGCAAAGACTTGACTAGAAACAACTGCAAAGCCACAGGAGATAGATTTTCAATGTATAGTAAAAATGTATAAAAATCTTCAGGCCCTGAAAGGTTAACTTTATGTACACAACACACTGCCTGGGAGTTTCTAAGATTCAGGGAAATCATGATGTTCGTTGATGTTTTTCTTGAAAGCGTTTTCTGAACACCGTGACTCCACAAAATATGGCGAGCCTTACTTCAAATGATAGAAAGAAGTATACAGCGCACCTCCCATTTTCAAAATTGAAAGACTGGCGAGATGCAAACTGAATCAAATTAAATCATCGTGACGATTTCAAATCAAACTGAATTTGAAGCTTTGTAAGACCCTAAACACATAAGCCTCCAACTATAGTAACCATATGAAACATCACTTCCTTAGGCCTAAATAAGTTAAAAATCTGTTTCTCAGGCCCTCCCACATCGTCCTTTTCGCTGCTGAACGCTCTCTTTTTATAACCAATGCAAACTTAAAAAAATAGAAATTAAATGGATAATGTCTGATATTTTACCTAAGTTAATAAAATTGATAAATTTGTCCCTTGAGTGCAACAAGGCTTGGCAATGCTTTTGTATTGTAAAGCCTTCTTGCACACAAGGGACGAAATACACCACCACCCATGCTATTCTATAGATTATGTGGCGTGAAACATAAAACATACCAAGAGCATGAACTTTTGATGGCAAAGAAATAATTACAAAAATAAAATAAAATAAAAAATCGCCTGCCCACATGCAACAAAAAATGGCCTAAAAAACAGAAGTTCTACTTTCTGGGGGATTTAGTTCTAACAGCATTTTTCCACTTGACATTGTTTAGTTTCAATAGAGCTTCCAAGCATGATAACATCACTTTTCACAATGTGATACATCAAGTTTGGGAACTTGATATATTTTCGGCATTTTTCAGATTGTATATGGATCAACTTTTTAGTATCCCGATAATCCACAACTAACCTTGACATCAACTCCTTTCTCCATTCTACTCTCAGGTTCAGATTTCATCAACCAATGTGTATAATCTCCAGACGGAGACTCTGAATTCTTTTTAAGTGTGATTTTCTCTACATTAGATTCACCATCTCCTATTTCCGTTTTCTTCTGACTTGTAAGCTTAGCTTTCTGTTTCTTTGCTAGAATCTGTTTGGCTTCTTTAATGGCAGCATGCTCTTCAGGATCTAGTAACAAAGATAAATTAACAGGTAATTTGTTAAGGCTATTTTGATACAGTAGACACTGTTTAACTGAACATGGCTTAACCCTTTACCTAACATGAAAAGCAGACGACACTTGCAAAAGAAAATTCTTGAATAACTAATTTTTTTCATTTTTTGTCTCAAAAACATAGGTTATGACCCCTCATTGGAACAAGCTCGTTCTGAGGGGTCATAACCTATGTTTCTGAGACAAAAATTGAAAAAATAATGAAAATTAACTGGCCATTTTTGAGAATAGCCTTGGCCAGTTCTGGCCGTTACGTTGCTTAACCCTTTACCCAACGAATCGCCCACATCCACACGAGTAATATGCAAATTCAGCAGTTAAAAAAATATTATTTTTCGAAAAATTTCAACAAAACCATATCATGTGACCCCTCGTTGGAACGAGCTCGTCGAGCTCGTTCCAACGAGGGGTCACATGATATGGTTTTGTTGAAATTTTTTGAAAAATTCTTAAAAATGATATTTAAAATAATAAATTTTGATAGCGTCTGCGTTGGGTAAAGGGTTAAAGGGTTAATAGAAAGAATAAACAAGTGAATTGAAAATAACTTTCTAAAATCAAACTATACAGTGGAGACCACTTAACAAATTATACCCTTACTGAATAACCCTTTTAACTGAATATAATTTTCCAACTAGAGCTGGGAGGTTGTGGAATTTACAATGCGGTTGTAGTTTCAGTTTTTTAAATCAAAAAACCTCAGTTGTCCATGAGCATATAGAAACTATCGGTATTTACCTAACAATCATATAGATTTGGGCCTGAAAACTACAAGAAACGGTACGTATCACATAATGTGTTCCGATTCCGTATCATATAGACAACTCATTCTGATTCCGTATCATATATAAGACTTGTTTCCGGTAGTACTACGGGCTGTCATAACAGGCGCATGGATACGTTCTATGTGCATTTCAGTGATCGACCGAACATTATGTCCCAAAAATGTTTAAAAGTAATTTAACCCTTTACCTAACAGGAAAAGCAGACGACACTTGCAACAAACATTCTTGAATAACTAATTTTTTTATTTTTTGTCTCAAAAACATAGGTTATGACCACTCATTGAGCTTGTTCCAACGAGGGGTCATAACCTATGTTTTTGAGACAAAAAATGAAAAAATAATGAAAATTAATTGGCTATTTTTTATTTTAATAGGCGGTTTTGGCCGTTACGTTGGGTAAAGGGTTAAGATTTAATCTGTTTTTGTGACAGAATTGTCAGATAAATGAATTATCATGATAATGTGCATGTCCTGTGATTTGTATCAGTTTCTCGGTGGTGTCCAAATTGGCGAAGCCGGCCCGTTGAGATCCCATTCTGGATACCACCTCGAATCTGATACAAATCACAGAACATGCACATTATCATGATAGTCTGTATATTCCGATCAGATCAGCCCTATAATTACATCTTTCTAACTAACAAAGCATTTTCTGTTGATTGTATCAGTTGAACAAATAATTATACCATATCTATGCCTCCAATGTTGTACAATGTCAGGCCAAAAAAAAACCCAAACCTGTGTTTAGGATAACCTGACTGACCCTGAAAAATCATGCCGCCCCTCAAAATTTTATCAAGTAAAAGTTGCTCATTTAGGTCATTGTAACCCTAAATAAAGGCTAAATTTCCATCCGACTTTATGAATTTGAGACCGATTTTGATGCTGAAGCTTTCAAAACTACGCATAGAATCAAATATAGTGAACAAAATAAATGAAGAGCAAGTGGCAAGTTCTAGTTCATCAGAGGAAATTGCACTCGATAAACTGATGAACATTTTTCAATGCTTCAGCCTTGGTGTTTATTGACATATCATGAATATATAGAGATTATTACCATTATGTGGATGTACAAAATGTGTAACCAAGTCAAGCTCAGGGTTCTAAGGGCAGATCATGATTTGTCGAAGACGAGTCATGATCTACCCTTAGAACCCTGAACGAGACTCGGATACATATTTTGTACATCCACATAATGGTAATAATCATTTTATCTTACAATATATTGGGGATAAATCAAGAATGTAGACGAATATATAATAAACTATTTATTCGTCCGGATGAACAAAAAGAAAAAAAACGGAACTCACGTGAAAGGAACATGCTTGTATCCGACCCTGATACAACCAACTGTATCAGGGGGTCGGACACACAACAGTTGCGGAGTTAATACAGACAAAATACATGTAGATTCTAAGATAAAAATGAATATCAAGTTGAATTTTGTGGTATTGATACTGAAAGCCTCAAATCTTACTGTCTTAAAAATGTCATTGGTGCAAGTATGGTGTACAACAGTTTTTAATTCCTTTCAAACGTATATATACTCTCCCAAAAAAGAAAGTGTGCATGCTAAAAAATAACACTAAAAAAAGATATATATCATTTTCGTTCATGGAAATTTTATTCAATCACAGATGAATCAATTTGTGATCAACACGAGAAATTTCATTACGCTACGACAAATACTCTTGGCACCATGGAGAGTCAAAACACTAAGGGTCAAACACAAAAGTCACACACTCAATATCTGGTATGACCTCCATCTGCATCGACTACTGCTGTGCATCTACGCCTCATGGAAGCGAACAAGTTAGCATGGAAGTGGTTAGGGTTAGGTTAAGGTTAGGTAGGGTTAGGGTTAGGTTAGGTAGGGTTCTAAGGGTTAGGTTAGGGTTACGGTTAGGTTAGGTTAGGGTTAGGGTAGGGGTAGGGTTAGGGTTAGGTTAGGCTAACCCTAACCCTACTCTACACCACTGCAGTCGAGCACGACGATGACGTAACGTCAAAATCGGACAAATTGCAGGTCTTCGAGGACGTAAGCCGTATTCTCTCAGCAGGTTGATAACTGTTTGAGGATGTATCCATCTCAGGTTAGGGATGTTCCTGGCTGTCATCGCTGCCAGTTGTTGTCGGTTCCGGAGATGGACAACACGGATATACTGATCTTGTGCAGGGGTGGTAACTCGGGGTCTCCCGGAGCGGGGTCGGTCTCGAACGTTATCATGTTGTGCATGTTGATGGACTAGCCTGTCTACAGTGTTACGGTGGCAGTTCAAATCCTGGGCAACCTTTCTGTGTGTTCTGCCAGCTCTAATCATACCCAGGGCAAGGAGACGTTGATTCATTGTCAATCTTGGCATGCTAATGTGGAGTCGTTTTAACAGCAGAGCAAGTTTGAATGTGAACAATAGGAAGGCCTTACTTTAGTGTTTAAATACCCAAGGATTCACACTGCTGCATGCATTTTCAGACTCTCCACGTGCAAAACATGAATTTTCACAAACGTGCAGCACGTCATTTAACGTTAATGCAATTTTAATGGGGAAAGCTGTTTTTGTGTTCAATATAACTTATTCATGAACAGGTTAACACTCTTTACACCTACGAAATTATTTTTATGGAGTTTGATCAATTTCTGCAATGCACACTTTCTTTTTTGGGCGAGTATAGAAATTATTTGACGGCGGCCAGCAGATTCCTAGATATTACATTTATTATAGAGTGAATTATGAGGTCAGTCTGGTAATTCCATATTACATGCTGTATCTTAAAACATGCTGGAATTTTAAAACCGAATTTGCAGTTGTGCTTACTGGAGTGCAGTAGTGATTTTTGATAGTCTCTCACTACCGATCCTGACCCGTGGTTGCGGTTAATCTCCCAGCTCTATTCCCAACACATAACCATTTACCATACCTCCAGTACAAATTTGACCTGTTAATTGAATATAGCTTATAGAGTAAACTCCTGTTAATTGAATACAAAATCTTGTAACCTGTCAAGAAATTACCCTAACTCTCCCCAATTTTCCTTTGTTGATAGACCTATTTGGCCTCAGTACATCCAATACAGGCATTTAATCTATTGTATCTTGTTTGACAGAGCTCATGGAGCTCTGTCAAACATGATATAATAGAATAAATGCTAAGTTTATATCAAGAGTACAGGAAAGTGATACAATCCCTTTTAATTGAATACTCCTGTTAATTCAATAATTTTCAATGGCAAAGTGGCACTTCAATTAAGAGGGTTCCACTGTACAACAAATTTTTGAAACAAATTAGGCCACACAAAATAGAATCCTGGAACAGAAGATGTGAATACAGCAGAATGCAAACTAGAGCTGTATTTACTATTTTTCATTGCAAATAAAATTTTAACAAAAATAGTAAACTGAATAGCGTTTGGAAACCATAAAATATTTTTCAGTAGCTCAAGAGAAATAACTCTACAACAGAGACATCGAATATAGCCAAATGAGAACTCGATCTGTATATTGTTATTCTATACAATATGTGAAAGTGTCAAAAACAAAAACAATTTCTGAATGCCTATTCAAGTTATTATCCAAAATCAAAAAAATGTTGTCCAAATAGGCATCGTACATATGGATAGGGGCTCGGCATGTTGAGATGAACAAAAATGCAATGCCCCTTCGGGATCATCACACACCCAAAGTTTTACTTGAATTGGCCCAGTGGGTTTGGAGAAGACCAAAATATGGTTTTGACAGACGACAGATGCCGGTTGGAGAGCGATTAAATAAGCTCAGCTTGACTTCATCAAAGTGAGTTATAAATGGACTGAGCCTATTTTCGAACTCAATCAAGAAAATGTTCCTGGAAACCCACATAACAAAAATGAATTGGATCGGCTGATGTTTGTTCAATTTATCGAGCAATAAATTCGCAAAAATGTCTAAGTCAGCCCCTAAATACAATTTCCAAACTGGTTGGAAAATTATAGAGTAAACTCCTGTTAATTGAATAAGAAAATGTTGTAACCCGTCGAGAGATTACCCCGACTCGCCCCAATTTTCGTTCGTTTATAGACCCATTTGGCCTCGGTACATCCAATACAGCCATTTAATCTATTATATCTTGTTTGACTAAGCTCATGGAGCTCTGTCAAACAAGATATAATAGAATAAACGCTAAGTTTATGTCTAGAATACAGGAAAGTGACACATTCCCTTTTAATTGTATACTTCTGTTAAATGAATATTTTCATTGGCAAAGTGGCTATTTAATTAACAGGGGAGTGCGGTGGCTCAGTGGTAGACTGTTGGACTTCTATGCCAGAGGTCTCGAGTTCGATCCACGTCTGGGACAACTTGCGTTGTGTCCTTGGGCAAGGCACTTTATCACGATTGCCTACATGGGGGCACGATGATGCCATGTACTAAGGCGTCTTCAACCGCTGTAACCCGGCTTGAGCGAGGCTTGAACAGTTAGAATGTTGAGGAGCTGACAGTTGCTCATCGATGCTCGGTGGTTCTCTCCAGGTTCTCCGGCTTTCTCTACCCGTTGAACTGTGACAGTCACGACTAGCTATTGTGCATAAGTATGTGACCTTAAACACCAATAAATAAATAACAAGAGCAACGCTAACGCGTGTGCTGATGCCCCCGAAGGTAGCAAAGTCGGACTTGCATGTAAATAAATAACTTCTGAATGTTTGAAGAGAATTGGTTCATCCAAACAACTTTGAATGAACAAAATTAAAAAACACTATGATTCTTGTGTCATCCATATTTATATGAATATATCGATATATATAGTAGGTTAAAATGACATGCAAACCGGCCCTGCAAACACTGGGCAGTACAGAAATAGTGGACTAGAAAAAATTGGGATAGTGGACTAAAAAAAAATTGGGCAGCACTTCCTGTCTAAGACACTGGTCAGTACAAATAAAGCTGAAATTGGAATCCATATTTATATGGTTATATTGATATGTAGTAGGTTAAAATGACATGCAACCTCCACACCAAGCACTGGGCAGCACAGAAATAGTGGACTAAAATAAAATGGGCAGCACTTCCCCCATAGGCACTGACCAGTAAGAATAAAGCTGAAATTGGCATCCATATTTATATGGTTATATTGATATGTAGTTTAAAATGACATGCAACCTCCCCTGCTAGCACTGGGCAGTACAGAAAAAGTGGACTAAAAAAAATCGGGCAGCACTTCCCAGATAGGCACTGGACAGTAAGAATAAAGCTGAAATTGGAAAATTTGAGATTTTTTAATTCAAAAAGAGGCAACTCTTGCAAGAATGGTCGGAGTGAACCTCCAAATCGAACTTGACCTGTATTTTGACATTAATAATAAGCAAATAAAATCTGAAATCGATTGGTGCGGTGATACAATTTTAAATGGTCTGGAACTAAAATCACTATAATTCTTGTGTCATCCATATTTATATGGATATATTGATATGTAGAGGTTAAAATGTCATGCAACCTCCCATGCAAGCACTGGATGGCAGAAAAATAATGAACTAAAAAACAATTGGGCAGCACTTTGCCCTATAGGCTATGGTACAATTTACCTTACTCAGAACAGAGGCCAAAAACAAACAGGGGCCATAACTCTACCAAACATGAATGGACGAAACGCTAGGTACGAGGGCATCCGTTCCCCAAGCTGCCCTATCACCATACTAAAGAACATTAAAATCCGACAACTGATGCTTGAGTTATAATACAAAATGTTCGTACGGACGGAGACCTTGACTATATACCCCCTCGAAAAAATTTTCGGGAGCATAATAAAAATTTAATTAACAAGGTTCCACTGTAATTTATATTACCTTTTTTCTGTTTCTTTTTGGGTGGCATGTCCGTCAAATGGAAGGTTCTACAAGAAAGATATAAGCTTATTAGACACCATCTGATATATCTCCTTTTATTTGTAATAAGTGATTCACAAAGTTGACCCTCAGGTTTTTAGACCAAAATTAATAAATTCTGATTGAAAAAAGAGTATAATGTATACTACAAGACAGTACTTCAATGGAGAGAGCGGTGACTCAGTGGTTACGGCATTGAACTTCCAACCAAAAGGTCCACGGTTTGATCCCAGCCAGTGTAACTGCGTTGTGTCCTTGGGCAAGGCACTTCATCCCAATTGCCCATGTGGGGGCACAGTGGCGCTGTGTACTAAGACGTACTGCATGTCAATGGTGCACCGATCTTCAACCAATGTTAACCCTGCTTGCGCTGAGTTAGTATGTTGGGGAGTCTGACAGTTACTTGCCATTGCTTGGTGGTTCTCTCCAAAACTCCAGCTTCCTCCACATGTAAAACTGTCTGACATGAGGTGACCTTGCCTGTTGAAAGTGTCGTTAAACCACAATAAATAAATAGTGCTTCAATTCTGTTGTCAATACAAAGCGTGTAAAAAAACATAGAGCACCTCAATTAAATAGGTGTGATGAAATTCAGTGATGGAAATTAGGGCTGAAACGGTTGGCTCATTTTCGTAAATGACTAACCGGGAGTTACATGTATAACCGGATAATATCCGGTTATCCGTGGCCATTATTTCACCGGGATCAATTGGAAAGCAGTATTCTCATACTATTCCGTAGTGTGTATACAAACAAACGTTGTCGAGTATTCGACAACCTTCATTTGTATACACACAATGGAATAGTTTCTGTGATTACTCATTACTCGCATAAACTGCCGATCATTAACAGTCTTGAATGCCAAAGTCAACTATTTCTCAATATACACAACGTGGCTTCAATATGTAATCTATCACAAAGAAGAAGCGGCAGATTTACTACGTTTTAAACGTGGAATGACGATCACTATCGATATTTCAGATAACTGGTTGACGGTTTTTCTAATCGGTTAGGTAGCTAACTGGTTTCAAACCAATTATCCGGTTAACCATTTCAGTACTAATGGAAATCTGACACAGGCATTTTTTTGTATTCCTACAGCTCACGCAATTTTAATCCCATGCAAACAGGGTTTTTTGCATCGCTAGTTTCAGTCATTTTCGACAGCCTCCATCACGAAGGGTAAAACAGAAGTGACATTAAGCCTGCCTTTGATCCAGGGACAGATCCAGAGCCAATTTGATATCTGTTACAGGTATGGGTGCTCAAAGTCTGGAGCCCAAATGTCCCCAAATTCCTGCAGGAAAACATCATTCAACTTTGAAATCTATCAGTAAGAAGCAATTATTTCCAATATTCAGTAGAAATCTAAATTTTATAGTAAATTTCCTTTCTTATTATACCTACCGCAATTGTTTACAACAGGCTTGCATCACAGTGGACGTTCCTAACTCGGAAAAATACTCTTTATTTTCTTCTTTCCCAAGCGATTTGGGAAAGAAAAGTGGTGCAAAAGCACCAAGAAAAAATAAGCCCAAACTGGGTCGAGTGCGACTGGTGCACACCCAGTAGGAGACACTCTTCTAGTACTAACCCACAGCTTCTGGAACCAGTGCGCAGACGTATAACCAACGTGTCATTCTATTTGAATCTGCCATCATTGGAGTTATGTGATCAGTGGGGAGGAAGGATTCTTAACTGAATAAGAAGACAGGAGGGCCTCCACGTAAACAATTGCGGTAGGTATAATAAGAAAGGAAATTTACTACAGCATTTAGATTTCTTATCAACCTACCTTACAATTGTTTACAAAAGGCTGAATAGACAAGAGGAGGAGGGAATCACACAACCAACCCCCGCATAACCTGACTGCGCTGAAACTGTGGACAGAAGAAGAGTTCCCAGGCCTATAAAATCATAGCATCACAACCATTAGTAAATGACAATGGGAGATGAGGCATATGGCCCTGTGTGACACACAGACAGAAAGGACAGTACCAAGAGCAGGGCTGGAACTGATCTTGCAAGAACCCTAATGTCTAGGGTTGATGACAGCCTAAGCAGAAGAAAGAGGGCCTAAATGAAAAAAGGTCCTCAGACTACTCCTGCAACTGACGCAGATAGGTGGAGAAAGTAGAAGCAATTCTCCAATAGGCTGCCTGCATAACATCCGACAACTTGACGGAGTTAGCATAAGCCCCAGAGGCAGACAATGCACGCACATTGTGGGCTGAAAAGCGATTGGTAATACAATCGTCAGTCGCTAGACAAGCGTATGACACATGAATAGCAAGACAAATCCATCTAGAAATGGATTGAGGAAAGATCTTTGTAGACCAAGGATAAGAGACAGAAAAAATATCTTTTACTGCCTTTCCTAATGAACTGCACCCGGTTGAGGTAAATGCGAATTGCACGAACCGGACAGAGCAAAGGGCGATTACCCTCAGCAGAAGGAAGAGTCCTAATACAGATTGGAAGTGGAGTAGTTTCTGGCATCTGATTCTTGGCCAGAAAGGAGCAATCAGTGGTAAAGTAACACTGTTGGCAGAGCTCCTGAAAAAGGCCGGATCAACAGAGAGGGCGTGAAGCTCACTAACCTTCTTTAACCTTCGTTCGACCACTGTAAGATATTTTTGTGTTTACAATCACAATAAATACCCGCTCTGAAAATCATAATCGTTATCAGCCAATCGCCAATTGATCTTAGAGTTTGATTCGGACTCCTGCGTTGTGTCCTTGGGCAAGGCACTTAACCCCAATTGTCCACATGGGGCACGATGATGCCGTGTACTACGGCTCAATGGTGCACATGTCTTCAACCAATCTAACCCTGCCTGTGCTGCAGTGCGGAGTTATGATATTGGGTAGCTGGCAGATGCTCGTTGTTGCTCGGTGGTTCTCTCCGGGTACTCCGGCTTCCTCCACAAATAAAACTGTCACGGTCATGATTAGGCATGTGTGCATAAGTATGTGACCTTAAACACCAATAAATAAATAAATCAGCCAATTGCCACCTCAAATAAGCACACATCTGTTTGTGGCCTGAACATACAATCAGTTCAACACTAACACAAAGAATTAAGAAATATTACCTTCAAATTGGTAAATAGGGCTGCACGATATTCAAAACTGAATACCGGTATCGGTATTCAAAAAAATACCATGGTATACCATTATATCGAAAACTGTTCAGATATCTGAACACAAGTACCACAATCGAGACTCAAGGCATCACAGTCAGAACGAATTAGCATGCCTTGATGATGCGGTTCGAAAACCCTTTACCCAACGCAGACGATATCAAAATTTATTATTTTCAAAATTAGTTTATCAGATTTTCCCCAAAGATTTCAACAAAACTATATCATGTGACCCCTCATTGGAGGGGTCACATGAAATAGTTTTGTTGAAATTTTTTAGAATTATTTTTTCAACTGCTGAATTTGTATATTACGAGCAGACGATTCCTTGGATAAAGGGATAATATTATTCATTCGGGGCTACGGTTAAAAAACTCAAGACATCTTGAAAATTAAATTGTGGGTAAATAAATAATGACGATAAACGATATTTTTGTAATTACACCGGTATTCAATTGATATTGGTTTGAATACCGGTATACATGTATATCGGTTTATCGACATACCATGCAGCCCTATTGGTAAACAGGATAGCTCTTGCCAGTGAAGTATAATCTGAATATATTTAATAAATTTGAATGGGTTTTTCCCACCAATGATTTCTTGAGCTAAATTAAGATGAATTTTTCACCAAATCTAGTCATGGCTGCTTCACAGCAGCCATGACTAGATTTGATGATAAATATCTTGAAAATACTTATTTATTGGTGTTTAAGGTCACATACTTATGCACAATGACTAATCGTGACAGTTTTACGGGTGGAAGAAGCCAGAGTGTCCAGAAAAAACCACCAAACATTGACGAGCAACTCTCAGCTCACAAACATTCTCTGTTCAAGCTCCGCTCAAGCAGAGTTACAGTGGTTGAAGACATGTGCATCATTGACGTGCAGTAAGCCTTCAAACATGGTGTCATCGACATGTGCCCCCATGTAGGCAACCGGGATAAGGTGCCTTGCCCAAGAACACAATGTAGATCATCCCAGACAAGGAAAAGAACTTGGGACATCTAGCATATATGTCCAACAGTCTACCACTGAGCCATCAGGTTAAGAGTTAATACAGAAGCTACTACAGGTATACTAGTACTGGATAACGTATAGTACTTAAAAGTTTGATATCTATTTATTTATTGGTGTTTAAGGTCACTTTCAGATCTTTTGCTATTGCATGACCACAGCAAGTTTAACAAATCATTTTTATACCTACATGTACAGTATGAGTAGAATGGATTGTAACAAAAACACCTGCAGAGTGGAGTTATCACCCAAGGTATCACTTTCAAATCCTGTACACAAGGACAAAAAACACAAGCAATGTTTCAGCCAATGGACCTCCGGGTTTAATCCAGAGGTCCATTGACAATTCTGGAACTTTGCTTGTGCTTGTTATGCTTTGCAACAAAATTGCAATTATTGCTTGGGCAGAATCTCCACTCTGCAGGTGATTTAGTGATAACACACTCTATATGTATTGTATGCTACCCACATTAGAGGACATCCACCTCAGGCATTGGGCCTGGATCCTATATTTTAAAAGTTTATTAATTTATTGGTGTTTAAGGTCACTTTCAGATCTTTTGCTATATCATGACTACAGCAAGTTTGACAAATCATTTTTATACCCATGTGATCCATTTTATAGGACTTCTACCCCAGGCATTGTTTCTGGGTCCTATATTTTATCAGTAAAGCAGAACTTGGTTACCATAGTAAACAAGCACTGCTTCACTTCTCAGGGTTCCCACAGGGAAGTAAATTTTATAGCAAACAGTAACAGTGACAGTACAATACAGTCTTTGTAGTCTCTAAAAGTATATGTCTCCAGAAAAAAAAAAAATTGGATATTTAGCCGAACATTTAGACATCTTCATTGGAAAAAAGTAGACTTTTTACCAGATTTTGGGACATTTTGCCTGAACTTTAGACACTCTGCTGAAAATAAGACTGGTTAACAGGAAATATCAGTCATTACACTAAAAGTAATTATTGGTTGAAATTAGTACTCAAACGATCAGTCGATGTCGACTCTGGGCAAACCAGTAGTCGACTCTCAATTGCGCAGTCGACTAGTGGGATGAGTTCAAGCTTTTAGGTAAATAGTATCCCTTCTGTACCACTGTCAGACAGTTTGAACAGCAATATTGGGCAATCAATGTATACATCTATTGCCATCTAATAGTAGTGACAGTAGTTTGTTTTAACTGGTACTAGTAGAGTGTTGAATTATTTTGGGCTATCAGGATATGTTATTAATTTGCCTTGTTGCAATTTATGGGAGAGTGCCTATAGGCACTCTCCCATAAATCGCAACAAGGCAAATTAAATAAGACTATGTAATTTCACTCTTAGCATAATTAGAAGCACATTAACAGAATAATGTTCCAGTAAGTTGCTGTATATGAATGCCCAAGTGAAGCCAAATTTGGACCTTCAGCACTCTACCGGAACACCAACACTGTTATAAGGAGACAAGTTATCACCAATGACTAGTTGAAGTCGACTTGACTTTTGGGTATTGACTAGTCGACTTTGGAATTCACTAGTCGTTTGAGCACTAGTTGAAATGTCTTATTATATTTATGGCAAAGTATTTTTTGATATACAGTTGAAACTATTTCAAACTAAAAGTCCTGTCACAGGCTTCCACGTTAAGACAAAATTGTAAACGTTTAAACGACTGTCTGTAAACGAAACGGAAACATTTACACGTACTAAAGATGCAAGTAGTCAATATTTGATAGAAGTGTGTAATAATACACAGTAAGTTCATCATATCTTTGCGTACAGGGCATACAATTTATGTTATTGAGACAGCCGATTTACAGTTCGTCCAAAAACGACGTAGACGAACGATCACAGCATGCAGATGCCGAAGGCAAAGTCGCTCGGTCTATAGGGGTGGGGGAGGGGGGCTGGGGGATTCTCCCCCAGGTAAATTTTGAAATTTATGGGGGTCTCTGAGCTCATTCTGGTGGGTTATGTCCAGAACTAATTTTAGTGGGTTACATATATTTTCACCGTCAAAATTTCCATTCATGTTCAGTTGTATACATATATATTCGTTTCAAAGGATGCTTGTCAGTTGAAGTTAAACATTGAACTCAACCATCAATCAAATTCACTCTCCACACAATTTTCACTCTCGCAAACTTTATTTGAGGTGAGCGCAGTGGCGGCGCTACAGGGAGGGGGGGGGGGGGGCATTTGCCCCCCCCCCCCCCCAACCATCTCGCATGCATTTCCATCCACCCTCACACACAAACACATTCAGTCACTCTCTCTCACACACACACACACCCCTCTCTTTTTTTATTCCCAATAATTTCCCATACACTGTCTCTCTCTCTCTCTCTCTCTCACGCACAGACCTACCAGACGCGGATCCAGGATTTTTGGAAAGGAGGACCGCTAATTACCATTACATTTCAGGGATTTTTCTAGGTGACGACAGGGGCCGAATATAGGCCCCATTCCCAATGAGATTTAGGCATGATTTTTCCCAATTTCTAACATAAAATTCCCAATTGGTACCCAGTGTGAACTTCATCATAATAATTGCGATTATTTACTGTGAAAGTAGGCCTTATTATGATGATAAAAGAACTGTAAAACCATAATTTCAAATAATAAACCCAACTTCTTCATTTTTAATGTGCCTGTAGAGAAGAAATGTGCATTTTTCTCCACTCTGCAGTGTCACCAGAATTCCCAATTTGGTCCAATAAGATGGCATTTTTCCCAATTGTATGGGCCCCTGGCCCCATTCCCAATGCCCCTAGAAAAATCCCTGCATTTAGTCGAAACTTGGACCCAAAGTCCGTAATATAATTTTTTGGCTTGGTACGTCCACAGGACGTACCAAACCAAAAAAGTATATTACGGACTTTAGGTCCAAGTTTGGACAACCTCATAACAAAGTAATGACATGATCTTTTACGTATTTGCCCCCCTTCATCGGAGTCTGCCCCCCCCCCCCCCCACAAAAAAATTTCTGGCGCCACCACTGGGTGAGTGATTTTCCACTCGCCTCCATTTTGCTCCCATACGTCACTGTACAATCATGGCACTTCTTGTTTCAACTGTAATGTGTCCAATCCATGGGTATCCAAACTATTCTATCCACCTCTGTAATCAACAAGCTAAGATGGTCACAAAGAGAAATACCAGCAGACATACAGGGAGCTCAGAAAGCCTTGCATGCTTCTTGTCTTTTTACTTGGGATTCTCCAAGGTAAGCAGGGACCGATCAGGACTATTTAAAATATGCTCTAGCCTCGGAGCCTATTTTTTCAATTCATGCGCCAGATTTCAATTTACGGAGTCACACTGCTGTTTATAACACACACTGCAAGTATGTAATAGCTCTCATCATTTTCATTTAGTACACTATAGCAAACATTAATCTTCACTGTGGTTTCTGATCAAGTCTTGGCTGCCTATTTAGGCAGCCAAGACTTGATCAGAAACCACAGTGAAGATTAATGCTTGGTAATTAAGACTTGAAGTATTAACTTAAGCACTCTACAACAATGATAAATAATAATCATATATACAATACATGTAAGAGTGTCTCTCTCGATTATCCATCGAAAGAATATCAAAATATGATCTGAGAAGTTACGCGCCAAGTGAGAAGCCTACTTCTGAGATTTAAGAGCCAGGTCCTGATGTTTCAGAACCAAATACGCACTGGCGCATGCCCAGGTCGGTCCCTAGGTAAGGATGAGAGTCCAGCTTACTTCAGAGTTCATGAGAGAACATTCACCCACCACCACTTCCTTCAAGAGGCAGCACCTTCAATAGAATGAACTCCTTCCACACTGGTCCAATCAAACGTTCTCCCACCCCACAATTTGCCATTTCATTTTGACCCAGCAGAGTTTAACCATACATCTACTGAGGTCCTGTAAATGACAGCATCTTGATTAAGGGCACATAGGCGAAGACAGCAAATCATTCAGAGGAGACACAGCGGAAGGACATCAAGACTGACAAATTCATTGCCCAATTCCCCCAGCTAGTAAAGGACAATACAACACCATTTCAAACACTTTCAGACACATCTACTACCAGCGTGGGGCTAGGGACTAAACACTACAAAGCCTACCACAATACCTGGGGCATTTACTGCCCTTGAAAAGAAAATCACCGACATACAGTATGTGTAGCATATTATCACTAAATCACCTGCAGAGTGGAGATTCCTCCCAAGCAAGAATTGCAAATGTGTTGCAAAGCATGACAAGCACAAGCAAATTTCCAGCCAATGGACCTCCGGGTTAATCAGACCCGGAGGTCCATTGGCTGAAACACTGCTTGTGTTTTTTGTCCATATGTACAGAATTTGAAAGTGATACTTTAGGTGATAACTCCACTTCACAGGTGATTTTGTTACAATCCACTCTCCACATACCGAACTAGATAGATCTTACTTTATTTTGTGAAAAAAGAACTTTGTTATGTTGGAAAAGAAATATTAAGAAAAGAAATATTAGGAAAGTTGCTGGGAGATAACATTACATTTTAATCATTTTACATTGTTGAAAAAAACTTAGGCAATGTATGTTTTTTAAATTTTATTTTTTGGGGGCGAAAAGTTTATGATTTGTCTTGAACTGTTCTTATTCTATTAAAGAAGTCTAACCTATAATTTCAACCCTGATTCCAGGTGTTTTCTACGCTTCGTTACATTGAAAATTATTGCTTTTCAGACTGATGATCACTCAGTTCAGGATACCAACTGCGAATTATATTTTCGTTTCAGTAACCGGGACTGAGATGATATCGGGAAGTTTGGAGTTTGAAATCGGGAAAAAATATGTTCAAATCCCTTTGTGAAAGGCCCCTATTTATGGCTGCTGTGAACACAAAAAAAGAATGTTTGAAATATATCTATCCGTTATGCATGATGCATCAGTGAAAAGTTTCATATTTTTGCAAATATGTAAAAGAGAAATGAAAGTGTCAATGACACTGTAACTCAACTTGTCAAGACATGTACATGTATAGTATGTGACACAGCAATGACAAACATCTAGGTAATGACCTGATAACAAAGGTAGATATAAAGTATTGTAACGGTCTGTACATAAATACTGACCGTAGCCTGTAACAAATGTATAGGTAAAGTATTGTAAAGGTGGGTGACAGTCAGATGCTAAACTAGAAAAGAAACCTTTGAGTCCCAGAGTGGGTCTGACTGAACCCCAAAATATTTGTTCTCATAGCACAGTGATAACAAAGGCACCCCAAAACACACTCGTTCCTGTCCCAAGGTGAAAACAAAGGTACCCAAGAAGTTTCGTGAAGATCAGTTCATAAATACGAGCGGTCTAGAAGTTGTGACAAAAAACTCATTGGACCTAATTTCGGTACAAAATGGCCACTGGCAACCATCTTGAATTTTGGACCGCACCCAGAAACACTCATTCTCGTCCCAAGGTGATAACAAAGGTACCCAAGACGTTTCGTGAGGATCGGTTCATAAATACAGCCTCTAGCCAGAGCCGTATTGACATTTGTACTTACTGTGTGTAGCACTGAAAAAATCAAAGTTCATCTAATTTGCATAATTTTCTGCACGAGAAAAAAACCCATATTATATGTGATGTATCCCATGGGACTAAACATTCACACAAAAAATTATTCAAATCAGTGCTTTCATATGGAAGTTCTGTGCAAAAATCTGATTGCATCTAATTTTGTACAAAATGGCTGCCATTGGCCATCTTGAATTTCGGACCGGACCCAAAAACACTTGTTCTCGTCCCAAGGTGATACCACAGGGGTCTGGAAACGTTATTTTAGTGATTTAGGGTATATATGTTTAAAAAAGGAGAAAGGGTAACAACAGGCGAAATTTGGAAACTTCAACCAAGTGTCGACAAGTTTAAAACATTATTAGATCTCGATGTACTTGGTTCCTGGCACATACCAGTTCTATTCTATGTACATTTCCCTATTACTTAAAACAAATTTCGTCGAAATATCTTCAGTATTACTAGAGATATTCAATAAAATGTTAGCAAAAAGAATGCTATTTTCTGATTTGTAAATAAGGTTGTCCAAACGAAACCCGAATTTTTCAACACAAATCAGTGAAATAAATGCACATAGAGACATTGACCTACACTTCACTGTGGCTCTTTGTGTACCTTTTTGAACACTTTCAACGACTGCCCAACACCAGTCGCCTATCTATACTCTGGGTAGATATTTTTTCAACATTTGCAGGGTTTTTCAGCCTTCTTCCTCGTCATCATCGCCATATTTTAACAACTCCGCTCAGAATAGAAGCAAACTTGAAAGCCTTACCGCGATTGGTTACAAGTGAACTGAGATCAGTGACCTCACTCTACTTTCGATTTCTCAGTTCACTTGTAACCAATCGCGGTAAGGCTTTCAAGTTTGCTTCTATTCTGATTGGTTACAAGTGAACTGAGATCAGTGACCTCACTCTACTTTCGATTTCTCAGTTCACTTGTAACCAATCGCGGTAAGGCTTTCAAGTTTGCTTCTATTCTGAGCGGAGTTGTTAAAATATGGCGATGATGACGAGGAAGAAGGCTGAAAAACCTGCAAATGTTGAAAAAATATCTCCCCAGAGTATAGATAGGCGACTGGTGTTGGGCAGTCGTTGAAAGTGTTCAAAAAGGTACACAAAGAGCCACAGTGAAGCGTAGGTCAATGTCTCTATGTGCATTTATTTCACTGATTTGTGTTGAAAAATTCGGGTTTCGTTTGGACAACCTTATTTACAAATCAGAAAATAGCATTCTTTTTGCTAACATTTTATTGAATATCTCTAGTAATACTGAATATATTTCGACGAAATTTGTTTTAAGTAATAGGGAAATGTATATAGAATAGAACTGGTATGTGCCAGGAACCAAGTACATCGAGATCTAATAATTTTTTAAACTTGTCGACACTTGGTTGAAGTTTCCCAATTTCGCCTGTTGTTACCCTTTCTCCTTTTTTAAACATATATACCCTAAATCACTAAAATAATGTTTCCAGACCCCTGTGGGTGATACCAAAGGTACACAAGAAGTTTCGTAAAGATCGGTTCATAAATATGGCCTCTAGCCCGAACCCTATTGGCATTTGCACTTACAGTGCTGAAAGTAACACTAAATACATCAAAGTTGGTCTAAATTTTGCATAATTTACGCACGAGAAAAAACCCGTATTATATGTGATGTATCCCATGTTACTAAACATTCATACAAAAAAATTATACAAATCAGAGCTTTCACATGGATGTTCTGCGCAAAAATCTGATTGCACCTAATTTTGTACAAAATGGCTGCCAACTTGAATTTCGGATTGGACCCCAAAACACTCGTTCTCGTCCCACGATCATAACAAAGGTACCCAAGAAGTTTCGTAAAGATCGGTTCATAAATATGGCCTCTAGCCCGAGCCGTATTGAATTGATGATGGACAGACAGACAGACGGACTGGCCATGGCATAAGCTCAAATTTGGCTTTGCCAACAAGCTCTAGTTTATTTCTCAGGTTTTCCTTGAATAAGTAATCTTCCAATATCTACTCTCTCCTGCTGTGTCCTGCCATTCAAACAGTACAGATCACTCTATCGTTTAAATAATGGGTCTCTATTCATCTTGGATATGGTACAGTTCTAATTTCGTAGCCTTTAAGATCCCAACAAAATACCCTTTTATTTATCAAATTCTACAATTCGGAAGCGAGAGCAAGAATGCAATAATATTAAAAAGGATCGCACTCGTCAGAAACGCGACGATGCATACTCCCATGCAATTGAATTGGCTCCACGACTTGCACGGAAATCCGTGATATAAAACCTTCCTTCTCGAAAACAAATCTAATATTTCCCACACAATAAATTTGTGTCGATAAAAGTAATTTACTTTCTATAGACTAACATGTAGGCCTACCTCTGTTTGATAAAACGAGTTTCAAAAAGTTGAACGATTTTTGAGGTTTGACTCGATCTTCGAATGATAAACAGCAGTGGACAACTGCGATTTCCCGCCAGAAACTGACAAGCGTTGTTAACCCATAGCAAAGTTTCTGCCGATTGCTTCCCGTAGTGCACTCCTTCCACTTTCACCTTTACTTAACCCTTTACCTAACATGAAAAGCAGACGACACTTGCAAAAATAATTCTTGAATAACTAATTTTTTTCATTTTTTGTCTCAAAAACATAGGTTATGACCCCTCGTTGAAACGAGCTCGTTCCAACGAGGGGTCATAACCTATGTTTTTGAGACAAAAAATGAAAATATTTTGAAAATTAATGGACGATTTTTGAGAATAGCGCTGGCCGGTTTTGGCCGTTACGTTGGGTAAAGGGTTAACCATGTGCAGTACAATAAGGACTTTCCCCACGACATAGTAGCCGTAGGCCAGGCCCCCCCCCCCCCCCCCCGAGGGCCGAATAGGTACTTGTTTGCGCATCCAATTATAACACCGGCACCCAATTAACTGTCTATTTCCAATAGCAACTGATGTAAAGCCAATTTATCGAAAGGAAATTACGTGGTATTTCGGTTCAGTAGACTAACATACACCGTTCGTTAGACCCATCTATATATAGAGTGAAGTTTGCAATTTTTGCCACCAACTTTAAAAATTTTCCCCACCAGGCCGACTATAAAGTGTTCCACGGCCCCGTGCAAGTTCAGAACAGGGCCCACGGCACACAGGTTCAGGTAGACTTTTTTCATCGGCCTAGGCCAATATAATTCCTGAAACAAAAATATAAAATGAGCCAGTCCGAGAAAATGTTGATGTTGATGTGTCCTTTACTTCCCAAAATTCCAACTGGATTTTAAATCGGCAAAAATTCTAACTGTTACTATTTATAACTACAGTGTACGCAATATCGAGCTTCATAAGTATGCATGATGTCAATCGGTACGCGATTTCTATAGTACGTTACTTATCGTAATAAAACAAAATCCTCGAAACGAACTTCAAGAAAATCACATCATGTAAAATCGTTATCCTGAGTTAATTCCATCATTCACAGTTACAAAACGATGAAACATCGAAAATTGATCATTCCTGCATTAGATCTGATTTAATGTTAGGAGACTGTTAATTGCTCAAAGTTCTCAGCTTGAGCATTTGTTTAGCACATATTCAATTCCCCGAATAATACCAAATAATAATAACCTGATAATTCTATCATAAATGTGTTGGCATTTCAGTTACTAGAATCAATTTTATGCCCCCTTCCATGGCTTCGTTTTTAAATGTTTCTCGGTAGTTAATTTCCAACTAAGGGGAGGAAGTGGGAGGGGGTTCCCCCAGTTGGAAATTCACAACCCTACACCCCCCCCCCCCCCATCGGATATCTCTAGCCACGTCCCTGCATTTTTGGCTCCATATTTATGAAATTTCAAACAGTGTTTCGGTCCGATGGGGAAATTTTGTTACATTTTGGAAAGAAAGTTGAGGGGTGGGGGGGGGGGGGGCGTGCGCCCTATACCGCCTATTCCTACGCCCCCGTGTATCCGGTCCCCACACTTGGGTTGGCAATCAAACCGCCTGCACATGATGTTCATTTTTTTTCTGTTATTGTTCTTTTTTCGATGGATTGGGGGGGGGGGGGGGAGGGTATGGCCGCTTTCTCCATCCTCAGCAAGCGACGTATATAAGTATACCGATAATAGCCTAAACTGAAAAATAATCTCATACTAATACTGTTGTTTTGCACTACCAACACAAGAGTAAATAAATATAGCCACACCTTCACTCAGCTTTGGAAGGTCGTAATTTTTTTTTATAACTGCGTGCATGTGATTCAAACCAAACAATGCACGTGGTTATGGCACATCAGATTCTTTTCCGATCGATACTCCTGTCAGGGCAAAGCCAGCCTAAACATAGGGGCAAGGGGCCTCATATATAAAGATATTGTAAGTTCAAAAGATATTCCGCATCAAGGCGAAAAACCTACGTGAATTTCACTTCTCTGTGAAGCTGGACATGGAAAAAACACACGTGGTGTATATCCAGCTTTAGCGCAGGGACCCAGGGGAGAAACGGTATGTTAGATAAGGTCTAATCTCATTTAAGTTATACAGTAGTCGCGAGTCTTACGAGACGTAATCGGTTGGTGGCAGGATATCGTCACGGCCAATTGAGAAACGAAATTCTAAACGATAGAAATGTCTGTCGTGTCGTCACCTGATCATTAGTTTTGCAATGAGATGGCAGGAACGAATCGGTTTTCTCGACAAGGTGAAATCACCGTTAAGTCACGCGCGAGATGATTCGTATTGATTATGCCTGGATATACGTCATCTCCCACCGTTTTGACAGATGGACAGATGAGCGTCTATCCACCTGACACTTTAGGGTAAAAAGTATATATACCTTGAAGAGCAAAGCATTAGACACACACTTGGGGTCACACACACGTTGGTGAAGTCCAGGGCAGGCGGACTCTGTTTCCTGGCATAGGGGTACCTTCGATCACAGGACCCTGAACGGCTGGAATCGCCAGAGAGGGCATTCCACGACTGATTTAGCTTAAGGTTGATAGGCGGCTACAGTGCCAAATTCGTTGAGAAGGAACACCCAGGTGAAACGAGTTTAGATTGTCGACTAGCAGGTATCACTGTATCAGCCTGCAATAGTCAGAAGTGTAGGTTAATTGTATTGTGCGTATTAAGCCTTTGAAGCGTCAGACTAATTGCGTTCTGAGTAGTTTGTTTGGCTGTCGAAGCATCGTAATACCGACTGGAGATCGGCGTGAGGTGACAATTTCGCCCTAGCACAAAAAGGGGCATTTGTCAATCGTGAATTCAACCAGGAATAGTGAATATTTCAATAGGACTTTCATAGAGGACTTTCAAAAGGCACATAAGGTATGAATAGACAATATCTGACCCAAATCAGAAGTGCGGTGGCTTTATAGATGACAAACATTGCTGGTCGGAACCCTCCGACAGCCAGAGGTACAGTTACGCGCAGACGTTGACATTTGAGCCTAAGCGGGTGAAGCTCTTATGGCGAGCTCACAGTAATAACATTTCAGATTTGTGAAGCTCTTGTGGCGAGCTCACGGTAGTAACATTTCCAGTGTGTAGACTATAGTGCCAGTACAGGGCTATAGAATGACTATATGATTGTTGAGAATTATTTAATCCTAGCAACCAAATTTCTGTGAAAAGAATCGAATTGTTGATTGTTGAAATATTGAAACGGCATTATTTTTATGTGTGAATAAAAGAATCGTTGTTACTTTAAATCATTCTTTCCATTACACAGCCTGAAGTGATTAGGAATCACACCTAACGGAAATCGAACCTATTCCAGGCCAATTTGGCAGAGAAGGAATCACGGCGTCGGTCTAACTCAGCTCCCTGTGCCGAGTTCGCGACACTTGGATTCCGACCTTCCACGTTGGTCTAATTTTCCGGCAACTTCATCAGCGGGACTAAATAACCCCACGTCAGCCCAGGCCTTACGGGGGCCTCAGGTGTTTGACAACTCCCTCCCCTCAAATACCCACACCCCACTGCTCATAGACACTTATATAATTCATAAACCATACCCCTCTGTGAACGTTCAGAACTTTATTGAGCGGTGCCCAGGTTGAATTGCAGACGACGCTTGCACTTTTCTTGAATACATGTACTAACATAAAATTTTATTTTTGCCTCAAAACATAGCTAATGACCTTTTAGAAGAACAAGTTTAACGAGTACATTCCAACGAGGAATCATAAGTTACGCCCCCCCCCCCCCAAAAAAAAGTAATAAATTCTGAATGCCACAATGTTGCGAATAATTTCGTAGCCTAGAGGGTTAATTAAAATGTGCTGGTCGCACCGGACGTATCGAAACAGGGTATATTAAGACCCTTTATATGCAGAGTCGTTGAACGATTTTAAAAGTGGTGGAGCTGAACCATGGGTTTGAATATGCATTCGTATTTGTGAGTGTCGGGGGTGGGGGTCCGCTGGACGTGGATATATGTATGTTTTTCTACTACCCCCCCCCCCCCTCCGCCCCTCCAAATCGTCCTCTTGAATTAATGTCTGAGTAGAGTGTCCAGAATGTCTTAGTCAACTGCGGTGGCTACTATCGTGTTGCTATTAAATTATGGGACCTAACTATCATTACCCAGCTCCATGCAGGGGCGGTCTATTATGTGCCCAAGAGAGGCACGTGAACTCATACAAGCAGACTCTGTGGTTAAGCTCCAGTTTGGAGCCCATTGCGCGACTGATTTTTTTATAATTAGACATTCATGTGTCGCCAAGAGGAGCCGTAAATATCGAATTCAGAAAATAAGCTCCTGGTCTGAAAAGTTAAGCTAGCGATGGCTATGCCTAGAATGCTTTCAGCCAGTGTTAAAAAGAATATCTTTACCCTTTCAACACCTTAAAGCTGTCCGGTGGTGTCTTTCACCTTCTCCCCAATTTCTACACACAAAGAAATCCACGTCAAATTTCTTTCGAAATAGAAACAAGTCCCGTCGAAGAACCTAAACAAAGCAGTCTTCATGTGGTCTACAACCCGACAATTCCATATGGAGTTGCCTATTTTGTTTGTATAAAAAAAGTCTCCGCTGCAGCGCAAATTAACCCATGCGTGCTGGAGCGATTGAAAACGTGTTTCTGACGTTTCTTTGTCGTCATTTTAAAACTTGAACTTTGCGCGGTTTTATATTTTATAATGTCCGGAGACCGCGACAGTCCAGTTAATGTGAAAGATTAACGAACCCAAACATTTGTATGCTTGCTTCCTTGTAACCAAAACCTGGTTTCTCTACACCAGCATAAATTGAAGAACTAGTTTTGGTTCCTAACTCCTGAACTATTTCTATTGCCTGAGTCAGACATTAAATTTCGAGTTGTAACCCCTATTTTTTCACACTTAACTGCACGGGTAATAATTAAAAAGCTTCGCACCTCGCTGTGCACCATCGATGAAGTAATTAATTTACAGTCGTCAAGAACGCACAAGCACATCGGAATTTGAAAACGAAATGTGATTACCAATGGTCGGCGACCATTCGTCACCTGCACGTCGTATTCATATCACGGTATACTTGTATGTTCGGAGTTGAATGCAATTCACAACTTTACAGTTGGCTGTCGGTCGCGTCATTTGCAGAACTGCAAATGTACAAAATGAAAAGCAAAGACTGAAATTTGAAGTGAAATGTTTTTATTATTAAAATTCAAAAACTTAAACACAACAAATAAGTTAATATTTACAAACAACTATCTTCCAAAAGCACACGCAAATCTTAACTAAGGGGATGTGAGGACTGGGAATGGGGGGGGGGGGGGGTGGCGTTATTCATATTTGAATTTTTGAATTCTTGGTTTGCAATAGTAGAGTAAAATGCATTTGAGAACAATTTTATAGCCCGAAAAAAAGGATTTTTTAGGGCAGTTTCATTTTTTTTTCGGGCAAGTTTGTGTTGCCCCCCCCCCCCACCCCCCCCCCACCCCCCCCAACAAAAAATATGAACATCGCCCGAAAAAATCGATTTTCACAGTGCAACTTTACAACTTTGTTTGCCCTAAAAATTGGCTCCCTAGAATCATGTGAGTGTGTGTGGGTGCTCAACTTGCACGGAAATCAAAAACGTCACAGGAGGAACCCGCAAAATTTCTTTGTATGAACGATAAGCGCGGACCGAACCACCAGGGTGGCCCGGTCCCGTGAAGATGCGTTAGGGTCCAATCCAGCCCACTGGGGTCCACTATATACCTGGACCGACACAACGTGTTTCGATCCACAGATTTTAGCCTACTTATTAGACAAGCTAACGAATTATCGCGTTTCGCTTGTGCATTGTACATTATATTCAATATATTTAGGCCAAAACTCAACATAATTTAAAATTTAATGCTCAAAAACTGTGTTTTATTATATGCGCAAGCATGTGAATTATCGCAAATTATCTAAAAGATAGATAGATACTGTTATTTACCCAGTGTCTGATCACGTGGTACGGGTTTTTACCTACCCGAAGCCAGCCGTATCCCATGAGGCGGAAGCCTCATGGGATACGGCTGGCTTCGGGTAGGTAAGAACCCGTACCACGTGATCAGACACGGGGTAACGAATTTATCCATTGACTTTCCGTTTTAGAAGTACAATCTATTTCATGTGTGAACACACACAGCATGAGATCTTTTATCTTCCATTGTTGAGCCATACAGGTTTCTGTGGAATTTTTGTGCAAAAGAGTTTTTTGTGAAAATATGCCGATATGACTAGTATAAAAAAATTATTGAATTTCTTTTTTTCTTTTTTGTCTCAAAAACATAGCTTATGAACCCCACATTGGAGGGTACTCGACAAGCTCATTCCAATAAGGAGTCATGAGCTATATTTTGGAGATAAAAAATTAAAATATAATACATGTACACTGGAATGACGCGTCTTCTACGGGGTATGGACAATTTGTAGATTTCGGAACGAGGCTTCCACTGGGTAAGGGAAATTTGTCAGTGGCTGGGCGGACGTATCGTGGGTTTCAATGAATATGGTCTCATACCACGTATCTATCAACCAATCAAATCAAAAAATTCACTTTAGTCAATAGATAATAAGAAATATTCCTCAGAAGCTTCCTAAATGACTTCACGCTACGCCGCATTACGTCACATTGACGGAACGATCAGCTGATCTTTGTTATTGTTTTGAAATGTACGCATTTCTCGTCGAATTGGACTGAATATTGTGCAATAAAATGTCGCGTAGCATATAATTCAGGCCCGTCGGAACGAAATTTATATTGGAGGGGCTGATATTGCTAATTTGGGTGAACTGGCTGATACTAAATGGGTATGGGGTGTCCAGATGCCGAAGGCATCTGGCGCGAGTGCTGAAGGCACAAGCTTTTTGAGGGGGAGGGGGGAGGGGAGGGGGGGGGGGGGTTACTCCCCCAGAATTTTTTTTGAAAATGGCAATCAAAGGAAGCATTCTGGTAGTTTTTGAAGCAAAAACCTCTTGATTTTTTTAAACGGCAAAAGTTTTTTTTAACAACATGTTTCAAAGATCCCAATAGAACCCCATAACATTTGGGGACGGTTCTCACACCGGGCTCACCTGCAGGTCGTGGCCGTATTCCGTCATGCTAAAAAACAGTCAGGCCTTATGGTGGATTCATTAGTTTTATCATTACGCCAACGGTTGTCGTGATCTTCTAAGCTGCCAAAGGAATTGCTCAAAATGTTTACACATCAACATATGCAGGTGCATGTTATACATTCAGTGACACGTTCATAATTCTAATCCAGGGGCGTAGTAAGCTAATTTTATTTTATTTTTTTTTTTTTGGGGGGGGGGGGGGCCTATATTCCCATGACGCGACGCGTCATCCGAGCGGGGGCGAACACGAGAGGGGGTATCCTCCGTCTCGTTGGTGGGGGGTCTGGGGCCTCCCCCGGGAAAATTTTCGAATTTAAGATGTAAAAACATGCATTCTGCTTGATTGTGAGCAAATAAATCGTATATTCCTATGACGCGAAGCGTCATCCGAACCGCGAAGAGGCGAGTGGGGGTGAGCACGAGAGGGGGTACCTCCCCGTCTCGTTGGTGGGGGCCTCCCGGGAATTTTTTTTAATTTAAGATGTACAAATATGCATTCTGAGCAAATACATTGTCAGTAAGGAAATACGTCAGCTCTCTGATCAATTCAGCGTGATTTCCGAGCAGAATGACAGGAATAGTGAACATGCAATGAATTACCCTGTGGTTGGTTGGGGTTTAACACCGCTTTCCACAATTATGCGAAAACACGACTGTCAGTTTTATTGGTGGAAGAAAGCCCACATAGAACCCACTCAATCCAGTAATCATTAACAGCAATGTTGGAATATGGTAACCAGTGGGCATCCCGTGTGGAGAAACACTAACCCATCCCAGTAAAGCCTACTTTTGACAAATTTGTGGGGGGGGGGGGGGGGGGTGAATATCTCCCTTACCCCCCCCCCCGGTTCCTACGCCACTGTTCTAATCTGAGTTAAATAATGTAATGTCTAGTTTTATTCAGAATACATCGGTTGCTCCCATCATGGATAAACTAACGACGAAATATGAGCAAATTATTGGGGGGGGGGGGCTGCAGCCCCCCCCCCCCAGCCCCCCACCCCCTCCGGTTCTGACGGGCCTGTAATTAAAAAAAAAATCTACTCTATTTTAGTCAGTATCTGGAATTATCTCATGAGTGTGTATATATACATGAAAGTTTTATTTTCCACGAGCGCTTGTCCACACGATGAATTTTTCAGTTGCTTCGTAAATGATGTTACGCTTCGGCACATGACGTCGCCTTGAACGCCGCCTTGGAGGAACGACCAACAGCTTTTTGTTATTGTCTTGAAACTGTTTGCAGTCGAATTGGGCTGAATATTGCGCAGTGAAATGTCAAGTAGCATATAATAAAAAGAAAATCTACGCTGTTTTAGTGAATCTCGGAAATTATCACATTCGTGTGGGCCATTATTTTTCACTCGCGCAAGTGCTCGTGAAAAATAAAACTTTCAGGTCCACACTCATGAGATAATTCCCGATATTCACTAAACAGCGTAGATATCCTCTATTTATCGCGGGGTGGCGCGTCTTCTCTTAACCCTTTACCCAACGTAACGGCCAAAACCGGCCAGCGCTATTCTCAAAAATCGCCAATTAATTTTCATTATTTTTTCATTTTTTGTCTCAAAAACAGAGGTTATGACCCCTCATTGGAACGAGCTCGTCGAGCTCGTTCCAACGAGGGGTCATAACCTATATTTTTAAGACAAAAAATGAAAAAAAATTATGGTTATTCAAGAATTTTTTTGGCAAGTGTCGTCTGCTTTTCATATTAGGTAAAGGGCTAAACGTAAAACTGTCTGACATGATGTGACCCTAACTGTTGAACCCCAATTAATAAAGATACAAACATGAAACGCGTTTACAGTTTACTCACTACTGTATCATGTTTTAACAGACAACCTATAGATCGAAATCATCGAATGTAATATTTGTAACATATACAGTGTTAACTTTTAGCACATCCTGATTGGAAATTCAAATATAATGAAATGAGTGCGCATATAACACACGTAATTCTCCAGATCTCTGAGATGATTGTTCGTCGACAAACATTAATTTATTTATTTATTTATTGGTGTTTTAAGGACACTTTTGGGGAGCGCAATGGCTCACGATTACCCGAAGAGAACCACCGAGCAACGGCGAGCAACTGTCAGCTTCTCAACAAACTAATTCCACACAAAAAGGGTTAGCATTGGTTGAAGACAAGTGCATCATCGACGTGCCGTACGCCTTAGTACACAATGCCACCGTGCCGCACGTGGGCAACGGGGGTGAAGTATCTTGCCCAAGGACACAACGCGGTTGGGATTCGAAACGAGCACGCTAAAAACTAAAGTGTTAAAAACTACACTTGAAGTGCTGTATTTAACACTTACTAAGTGCTGAACTAGCACTTTGTTCAAGTGTAGATATCCCAGAACTTGACAGGTGTTACAATAATACCACTTGGCAAGTGTAATGTCGCGACACTTAAAAGGAAACAACGCAGATGACGCGGATCAGGCTCGAACTCTCGAGCCTGATCCGCGTCATCTGCGTTGTGTCCTTTTAATTATGTACCCACCAAGCGCAAATCAAATTATGGACGATTCTGGAAGAACCACCAATGCTAGACACATGGGAAGTGCCATCCATTCAAGTTTCAGATGTCTGACGATTGTAATGTCTAAGTGCTTAAAGCATTGCACTTTGAGTGTTAAAATCAAACCCTAAGAGTTAGAATGGCTTTAACACCTTGAAAGTGTCAGTTTTAACACTTTAGTTTTTAGTGTGAGGATCTCTCGGCTTGCCGCCTGCATCTCTACCAACTGAGCCATACCACCGTGCCCCGTTCACAAACATAACCGTGACATTAGGGAAAATTATTAAATTATCCAGTTTCAGCCTTGGAAGGTGAAACCAGAGGTGTTCGGCACAAGCGGAAGACTTGAAGAAAAATGATACTTGACAGCGTTTCAGATCGACAGTAGTATAGTAGGAGGTTTTCGTGCCTTATTACCCGGAGCTTTGCCGGAGCAGCTAGTGTTAAATTCCCATAGGAACCGGAGCCATTTGCCGGAGCAGACACGAGACGTGTTTTTCGCGTCATCCAGCTAGATCCGCCAAATGGTGTAGGTACTGTATATATAGTATACTATGGTATGTATAGTGATATATGTACGCATGGGGCTATAGGTATATATTATGGGTAAGTGGTGGAAAGGTGATGGGAAAATTGGTTTTCTTGAAAGTTTTCCCGCGAAGCGGTTGACGTTGCTATTGACGTCGTGACGTCATGATACGCGCGCGACGTCATAGAGATGCTGACCGCTGTTATTGTCCAGTATACAATCTGACATAACGTAATTCGGGTCAGGGTATGTCGGGCTTCTCGTATGGGGTGTGGTGATATGGTAGTAGTGGTATATATCCATGTTGGTATACTATTAGCCCTTGGGTCTTCATATTATGCTATTGCTATGTCTGTTATAGCTAGGTCAAGCAGTATTGTGGGCATGGGGGTCATGTATGGGCGGCCAGTGCGGTATTGAAAGATAGTCCTTGGTGGTTTAAGTTGGACAGTATAGGATGAATGGCCTGTTGGCCTATTACCCCCTTAGTACTATTAACCTAACGAATCCTTTGTA
>CM062289.1:39462618-39577832 GCA_031216915.1 Pictodentalium vernedei | reverse complement strand
GCACAGAAGGAGCCAAATTTTTGGACAACATGACCTTCCCTGGTGGGTCCCCAAAAAGGGGCTGAACTTGATCCCCTAAAAGTGAAAAACTTGCCAACTTCCCCTATAATGGAGTAAATTTGCCAAACAAACTATGGTGTAGGGTGGCACAGAGCGAAACAAATTTAATGACACCTTGACCTTACCTGTGGGACCCCTAAAAGGGGCTAAACATGATCTAAAAGTGACAAACTTGCCAAATTCCCCTATAATGGAGGAATTTTGCCAAACAAACTTTGGTGTAGGGTGGCACAGAACAAGACAAATTTATGGACACGTTGAACTTCCCTGTGGGACCCCTAAAAGGGGCTGAACTTGCTGAAAGTGACAAACTTGCCAAAATTCCCCTATAATGAAGGAATTTTGCCAAACAAACTTTGGTGTAGGGTGGCACAGTAGGAGACAAATTTTTGGACACCACGACCTTCCCTCTGGGTCCCCTAAAAGGGGCTGAACTTGATCCCTAAAAGTGACAAACTTGCCAGATTCCCCTATAATGGAGTAATTTAGCCAAACAAACTATGGTGTAGGGTGGCACAGAATGAGACAAATTTAATGACACCTTGACCTTCCCTGTGGGACCCCTAAAAGGGGGCTGAACATGACCCCTAAAAATGACAAACTTGCCAAATTCCCCTATAATGGAGAAATTTTGTCAAAAAAGTTTGGTGTAGGGTAGCACAGAACAAGACAAATTTAAAGACACCTTGAACTTCCCTGTGGGATCCCTAAAATGGCTGAACTTGACCCCTAAAAGAGACAAACTTGCCAAATTCCCCTATAATGGAGGAATTTTGCCAAACAAACTTTGGTGTAGGGTGGCACAGAAGGAGACAAATTTTTGGACACCATGACCTTCCCTGTGGAACCCCTAAAAGGGGCTGAACTTGATCCCTAAAAGTGCCAAACTTGCCAAATTCCCTATATGGAGGAATTTTGCCAAACAAACTTTGGTGTAGGGTGGCACAGAATAAGGCAAATTTAACGACACCTTGAAAATCCCTGTGGGACCCCTGGAAGGGGCTGAACTTGACCCCTAAAAGTGACAAAACTTGCCAAATTCCCCTATAATGGACAATTTTTGCCAAACAAAGACTGGTGTAGGGTGGCACAGAACAAGACAAATTTAATGACACCTTGACCTTCCCTGTGGGACCCCTAAAAGGGGCTCAACTTGCCTACTAAAAGTGACAAACTTGCCAAATTCCCCTATAATGGAGGAATTTTGCTAAACAAACTGTGGTGTAGGGTGGCACAGAGTGAAACAAATTTAATGACACCATGACCTTCCCTGTGGGTCCCCTAGAAGGGGCTGAACTGGACCCCCTAAATGTGACAAACTTGCCAAATTCCCCTATAATGGATTAATTTTGCCAAACAAACTATGGTGTAGGGTGGCACAGAACGAGACAAATATAATGACACCTTGATCTTCCCTGTGGGACCCCTAAAAGGGGGCTGAACATGACCCTTAAAATTGACAAACTTGCCAAATTCCCATATAATGGAGGAATTTTGGTGTAGGGTGGCACAGAAGGAGACAAATTTTAGGACACCATGACCTTCCCTGTGGTCCCCTAAAAGGGGCTAAAATTGATCCATAAATGTGACAAATTTGCCAAATTCCCAAATAATGGAGTAATTTTGCCAAACAAACTATGATGTAGGGTGGCACATATCCATACAAATTTAATGACACCTTGAACTTCCCTGTGGGGCCCCTAAAAGGGGCTCAACTTGACCCCTAAAAGTGACAAACTTGCCAAATTTCCCTATAATGGAGGAATTTTGCCAATCAAACTGCGGTGTAGGGTGGCACAGAAGGAGACAAATTTTTGGACACCATGACCTTCCCTGTGGGTCCTCTAAAAGGGGCTGAACTTGATCCCTAAAAGTGACAAACTTGCCAAATGCCCCTATGATGGAGTAATTTTGTGAAACAAACTCTCGTGCAGGCTGGCACAGAATAAGGCAAATTTAATGACACCGAGACCTTCCCTGTGGGGCCCCTAAAAGGGGCTCAACTTGACCCCTAAAAGTGACAAACTTGCCAAATTTCCCTATAATGGAGGAATTTTGCCAATCAAACTGCGGTGTAGGGTGGTACATAAGGAGACAAATTTTTGGACACCATGACCTTCCCTGTGGGTCCCCTAAAAGGGGCTGAACTTGATCCCTAAAAGTGACAAACTTGCCAAATGCCCCTATGATGGAGTAATTTTGTGAAACAAACTCTGGTGCAGGCTGGCACAGAATAAGGCAAATTTAATGACACCGAGACCTTCCCTGTGGGGCCCCTAAAAAGGGTTGAACATGACCCATAAAAGTGACAATCTTGCCAAATTCCCCTATAATGGAGGGATTTTGCCAAACAAGCTTGGGTGTAGGGTGGCACAGACCAAGACAAATTTAAGGACACCTTGAAACTTCCCTGTGGGACCCCTGAAAAGGGGCTGAACTTGACCCCTAAAAGTGACAAACTTGCCAAATTCCCCTATAATGGAGGAATTTTGCCAAACAAACTTTGGTGTAGGGTGGCACAGAAGGAGACAAATTTTTGGACACCATGACCTTCCCTGTGGGACCCCTAAAAGGGGCTGAACTTGATCCCTAAAAAGTGACAAACTTGCCAATACCCCAATAACGGAGTAATTTTGCCAAACAAACTATGGTGTAGGGTGGCACAGAAGGAGACAAATTTAATGACACCTTGACCTTCCCTGTGGACCCTAAAATGGGCTCAACTTGACCCCTAAAAGTGAAAACTTGCCAAATTCCCCTATAATGGAGGAATTTTGCCAAACAAACTGCGGTGTAGGGTGGCACAGAAGGAGACAAATTTTTGGACACCTTGACCTTCCCTGTGGGACCCCTAAAAGGGGCTCAACTTGACCCCTAAAAGTGACAAACTTGCCAAATTCCCCTATAATGGAGGAATTTTGCTACACAAATTGTGGTGTAGGGTGGCACAGAACGAAGCAAATTTAATCACACCTTGACCTTCCCTGTGGGTCCCCTAAAAGGGGCTGAACGTGACCCCTAAAAGTGACAAACTTGTCAAATTCCCCTATAATGGAGGAATTTTGCTACACAAATTGTGGTGTAGGGTGGCACAGAACAAAGCAAATTTAATCACACCTTGACCTTCCCTGTGGGTCCCCTAAAAGGGGCTGAACGTGACACCTAAAAGTAACAAACTTGCCAAATTCCCCTATAATGGAGGAATTTTGCCAAACAAATAGCGGTGAATGATGGCACAGAATGAGACAAATTTTTGGACACCTTGACCTTCCTTGTGGAACCCCGAAAAGGCGCTAAACTTGACCCCTAAATGTGACAAACTTGCCAAATTCCCCTATAATGTAGGAATTTTGCTAAACAAACTGTGGTGTAGGGTGGCACGGAACAAGACAAATTTAAGGACACCTTGAACTTCCCTGTGGGACCCCTAAAAGGGGCTGAACTTACCCCTAAAAGTGACAAACTAGCCAAATTCCCCTATAATGGAGGAATTTTGACAAACAAACTGTGGTGTAAGGTGGCATAGAACGAGACAAATTTTTGGTGACACTGACCTTCCCTGTGGGATCCCTAAAAGGGGCTGAACATGACGCCTAAAAGTGACAAACTTGCCAAATTCCCAGCGATGTGTTAGTTACTTATTCCTTATTTGACATTTTGACATTTTTTATTCCATCAAAACAAGAAAAATGGCACCTGCTGTATGGTGGCACAAATGAAGACGAGTTGATTGACATGTTGCCGATCTGCATAAGGCATTTCTTTATGGGGCAACCAAGGCCCTAAAAGTGACAACTCCCAGAAAACCTCCTAGATGGGCAAATCTGATCAAATAAAAGGTGATGTAGGGTGGCACAAATGAAGACGAGGTGACGACATCTTGCCCATCCACATAAGACCTTTCTTTATGGGGCAACCAAGGCTCTAAAAGTGACAACCTTCCAGAAAACCTCCTAGATGGGCAAATCTGATCAAATAAAATGTGCTGTAGGGTGGCACAAATGAAGACGAGTTGATTGACATGTTCCCCGTCCGCATAAGGCCTTTCTTTATGGGGCAACCAAGGCCCTAAAAGTGACAACCTCTCAGAAAACCTTATAGATGGGCACATCTGATCAAATAAAAGGTGCTGTTGTGGGCAACCAAGAAATCTGATCAAATAAAAGGTGCTGTAGGTTAAGTCGAGTTTAAAGCGAGTTTATCGGCGATATTAACGCAAATTTATCCGCGAGGTTATCGCGACATTATCCGTGTTGTTAAGCTCGCGTTAGGGTCTCGCATAAACTCGTGCTCACCTCGTTAACCACGCGAATTAACTGCGTTACCCTCGAGGATTAACTCGCGGATAAACTCGCGATAACAACATTTATAAACTCATGATAACCTCGCGCATAAATCCGTGTTAACATTGCTGATAAACTGGCGTTGAACTCGAGTTAACCTCGCGGATAAACTCGCGTTAACCACGAGTTGCGTTAAACTCGCGGATAAACTCACGCTAAACTCGAGTTAACCTCCCAAATAAACTCGAATTAAAGTCGCGTTAACCTTGTTGATTAACTCGCGGATAAACTCGCGTTGACATCGGGGATAAAGTCGCTTTAACCTCGCGGATTACATCACGTTAAACTCGCGGATCAACTCGCGATAACCGCGCGGATAAACACACGTTAACATCGCGAATTAACTCGTGTTAATCTCGTGTTAACCTTGGGGATATACTCGCGTTAAACTCGCGAACAATCACGCGTTAAATTCGCATATAATCACGCGTTAACCTCGCGTTAACGTTGCATATAATCACGCGTTAACTGTGCGGATTAACTCGCGTTACACTCGTGTTAAACTCGCCTTAGCCTCGAACATAAACTCACGTTAAACTCGCGGCTAAACACATGTTAACATCGCGGATTTCCTCGCATTAAACTTGCGTTAAACTCGCGTTAATCTCGCCGATAAACTCGCGTTAATCTCGCTTTATCCTCGGGGATAAACTCGCGTTCAACTCGCGGGCAAACACTTGTTAAATTCGCGTTAACCTCACGGATTAATTAGTATTAATCTCCTGGATTAACTCGAGGAGTTAATCTCGCATTAACCTCGTGGATTAATTCGCGTTAATATCGCGTTAACCTCGGGGATATACTCACGTTAAACTCGCGGACGAACACGCGCCAAACTCATGTTATCCTCACGGAGTGACTCGCCCAAAACACGCGGCTAAACTAGCGTTATAATCGCGGATAAACTCGCGGAAAACTCGAGTTAACCTTGCAGATAATCTCGTATTAACCTACCGAATAGACTCGCGTTAATCTCGGGAATAAATTCGCTTTAAACCCGATAATCTCACGATAACCTTGCGCATACATTCGCATTAATATCGTGGATAAGTTTGCGTTAAACTCGCGTTAACCTCGCGAATTAACTCTCGCTAACAACGGAGATAAACTCGCCATAACCTCGTGGATAAATTCGCTTTAAACTCGCGTTAACCTTGCGTCTAACTCGCGCTAACAACGTGGATAAACTCGCGATAACCTCGAGAATAACCTCACATTAACATCGCCGATACACGCGCGTTAAACTCGAGTTAACCTTGCGGATAAACTGGCGTAAGACACACGCTAACCTCACGGATAATCGCACGCTGACAACGCGGATAATCTCCTTTCAAAATCGAGTTGGCCTCTCGGATGAAAACTTGAGTTAACCTCGCTTTAAGCTTGCGTTAATCTAGCAGATAGATTCGCGTTAAATCTCGCAGATAAACTCGCGTTAACATCGCGCATAAACTCGCGCTAATCTCGCGAATAAACACGCGTTAACCTCGCGAATTAACTCGAGTTAATCTCGCATTAACCTCGCGGATTAACTAGTGTTAAATGCGCGTGAAACTCGCCTTAACCGCGGCGATAAATTCGCGTTACACTCGTGGGTAAACACCCTTTAACACCGTGGATTAACTTGCGTTAAACGTGCATTACACTCGCGTTAACCTCTCGGATAACTCGCGTTAACCTAGCAGTTGACATGCGTTAACCTCCCGGGTTAACTCGCGTTAAACTCGTGGATATTCTCACGCCAAACGCCGGCTAACCACGCGGATAAACACGAGTAAACCTCACGGATTACCTCAGATTAATCTCGCTTTAACCTCGGGGATAAACTAGTGTTAAAATCGCGTTAAATTCGCGTTACCCTCGCAGATTAACTCGCGGATAAACTCGCAATAGGCCCGTGGATAAATTCGAGCTAAGCTCGCGCTCAACTCGCGCTAACAATGCGGATAAACTAGCGATAACCTCGCGCATAAACTCGCGTCAACATCATCGATAAACTCACGTTTAACTCACGTTAAACTCGCGGACAAACTCATGTTAACCCCATGCATAACCTCGCGTTAAATTTGCGTTACCCTCGTGGATAAACTCGTGTTAAACTCGCGTTAAACTTGCGAATAAGCTTGCGCTAAACACGTGCTAACCTCACGAATAAACTCGCGTTACCGTTGCGTTAAACTCGAGGAAGAACGCATGTTAAACTCGAGTTAACTTCGCGTTAAACACGCACCCAGTGGTCAGGCTCGCGTTAAGTTAGCGGATAAACTCGGGTTAGCGTGGCGCATAAACTCACGCTAATCTCACGGATACTCGTTAATCTCGCGTTAACCTCGGGGATAAACTCGTGTTAAACTCGCGGACAAACACGCGTTAAATTAGCGTTAACCTCGCGGATTAACTAGCGGATAAACTTGCGATAACCTGGCGCATAAACTCGTGTTAACATCGCCGATAAACTCGAGATGTACTCGATTTAACCTCGCGAATAAACTCACGTTATAATCGCAGATAAACTCGCGTTAAACTCACCGGTAAACTCGTGTTAATCTCGTGGATAAACTCGCGCCAAACCCGCGTTAACCTCGTGGACAAATTCAAGTGAAACTCTCGCGAATAACGCGGATAAATTCGCGATAACCTTGCGCACAAACTCGCATTAATATCGCGGAAACACTTGCGTTAAACTAGCGGAAAATCTCGGGTTAACTTCGGGCATAAACTCGCACTGACCGTGCCGATAAACACACGTCAATCTCGGGGATTAACTCGTGTTAAACTCGCACAAAACTCGCGTTAACCTCTGAGATAAACTCGCGGATGAACACCCGTCAAAACCGTGTTAATCTCGCGTATATATGCACGTTAAACTCGAGTTAACCTCGCGGATACATTCGCGTTAACCTCGCGGATTAACTCGCGTTAAACTCGCGTTAACGTAGCGGATATACTTGCGCCAAACTCGCGGATAAACTCACCTCATACTCGCATAACACCGCGTTTAACTCGCGCTAACAAAGCGGATAAATTCGCGATAACCTCGCACATAAACTCATGTTAACATCGCCGAAAAACACGCGCCAATGTCGCATTAACCTAGTGGATGGACTCGTATTAACCTCGTGTTAACATGTTAACATCGCCGATAAACGCACGTTAAACTCGAGTTAACCTCCCGGATAAACTCGCACCAAATAATATCGCGGATAAACTCGCAATATCCTTGCGCATAAACTCGCATTAATATCCCGAATAAACTCGCGTTAAACGCGCGCTAACCTCATGGAAAAACCCGCATTAATCTCGAGTTAACATCGCGGGTTGACACTCGCTAACAACATGCATAAACTCGCGATAACCTCGCAGACAATTTCGCGTTAAAATCGAGTTAACCTCTCGTTTTACTCGCGCTAACAACGTGGATAAACTCGTAATAACCTCGCGCATAACCTCGCGTTAACATCGCCGATAAACGCGCGTTAAACGCGAGGTAACCTCGCGGATAAACTTGTGATAACCTCGCGTATGAACTCGCGCCAAACTCCTGTTATCTTCGCAGATAAACTCATGATAACCTCGCGTTAACATCGCCAATAAACTCGCATTAAACTCATGTTAACCTCGCGGATAAACTAGCGTTAACCTCACGGATAAACTACCGCCAAACTCGCCGACGACCACGCATTAAATTCGCGTTAAACTCGTGTTAACATTGCGGATAAACTCGCGTTTAACTCGACTAAACTGGCGTCAAACTGGCGTTAACCTTGCGGATAGACTCGCGTTAACCTCGCGAACAGACTCCCGTTAAACTCGTATTAATCTCGCGGATAAACTCCAGTTAACAACGAGGATTACCTCGCGTTAAACACAACACGCGTTAAACATGCGTTAAACACGCGTTAATCACGTGGATAACTTCGGATTAAAGTTGTGTTATCCTTGCTGATGAACTCGCGGATAAACTCGCGTTAACCTCGGAGATAAACTCGCGTTAACCTCACGGATTACCTCGCGGATAAACTCGCATTAAATGCACGGATAAACACGCGTTGATATCGTGGATTAACTCGCGTTAATCCCGTGTTAAACTCGCGGATATACTCGGGGAATCAATCTGCTGGATTAATACAAGTTATCGGTGATGTCAATAATAATAATTAATATGGGCAATGCGTCAATCAACTCGTCTTCATTTGTGCCACCCTACAGCACCATTTATTTGATCAGATTTCCCCATCTAGAAGGTTTCTGGGAGGTTGTCATTTGTGGGGCGTTGGTTGCTCCATAAAGAGGGGTTATATGGGGACGTGAAACATGTCAATAATGTCGTCTTCATTTTTGCCACCCTAAGGCACCTTTTATTTGATCAGATTTGCCCATCTAGAAGGTTTTCTGAGAGGTTGTCACTTTAAGGGCCTTGGTTGCTCCATAAAGAGAGGCCTTATGCAGATGGGCAACATGTCAATCAACTCATCTTCATTTGTGCCACCCCACAGCAGGTGCCATTTTTCCTGTTTTGATGGAATAAAAAATATCAAAATGTCAAATAAGGAATAAGTAACTAACTTCACATCGCTGGGTTTGTCACTTTTAGGGGTCAAGGGACCCACAGGGAAGGTCAAGGTGTCCTTGAATTTGTCTCATTCTGTGCCACCCTACACCACAGTTTGTCAAAATTCCTCCATTATAGGGGAATTTGGCAAGTTTGTCACTTTTAGGGGTCATGTTCAGCCCCTTTTAGGGGTCCCACAGGGAAGGTTAAGGTGTCCGAAAATTGTCTCCTTCTGTGCCACCCTACACCACAGTTTGTTTGGCAAAATTCCTCCATTATAGGGGAATTTGGCAAGTTTGTCACTTTTAGGAGTCATGTTCAGCCCCTTTTAGGGGTTCCACAGGGAAGGTCAAGGTGTCATTAAATTTGTCTCGTTCTGTGCCACCCTACACCATAGGTTGTTTGGCAAAATTGCTCCATTATAGGGGAATTTATCAAGTTTGTCACTTTTAGGGGTTAAGTTCAGCCCCTTTTAGGGGTCCCACAGGAAAGGTCATGGTGTCCAAAAAATTGTCTCCTTCTGTGCCACTCTACACCAAAGTTTGTTTGACAAAATGTCTCCATTATAGGGGAATTTGGCAAGTTTGTCACTTTTAGGGGTCATGTTCAGCCCCATTTAGGGGTTCCACAGGGAAGGTCAAGGTGTCATTGAATTTGTCTTGTTTTGTGCCACCCTACACCATAGTTTGTTTGGACAAAGGAATAAGTAGGTAACTTCACAGTGCAAATCAAAGCCGCAATTAATATTAACTAAACCCACCTTTTATCACTAACAAAACACCGCGACTAAATTTCAGCCCCTATCATGGATAAACTGCAAATAGCCATGTGGAACGCAAGAAGCGTTAACAATAAAACACTCCAAATGGGCCGATATTTCGAAAATACAGACATTGTCTGTTTCTGTGAAAGTTATCTAAACAAAGATAAAAACTTCTCACTCAATGGCTTCAACATTAATAGAAGATACCGAGAGGTCACCAAACGTGGCGGTGTTGCTCTTCCAATAAAGCAGAACATCAAAACTAAAACCATAAAAACTGATCACCTCGATGCTGAGGTGATTGCAACTGCCCACAAGTTCAGCCCCTTTTAGGGGTCCCTCAGGGAAGGTCAAGGTGTCATTAAATTTGTCTTGTTCTGTGCCACCCTACACCATAGTTTGTTTGGACAATTTTCCTTTTTTTCGAATGTCGAATAAGGAAACAGGAATGAGTAACTTCACAGTGCTGCTTTGATTGGGAATTCGAGATTTGAGTTTTGAAGAGGTAGGACGCTGATCGGCGGACATCTTGGCATATGTCAGACAGGTTGGTTTTGACGTGTTTATTTAGTACAGAGTAGAGGAATCCTGCAATCAAAGAGCAGACTGTATAGGGTGAGGAGGCATTGTCAGGCTTGATGAGATTATGATTTTTATTAATTCTATAGTAGCTTTAACGTTCCTGAAGTGGGGGCAACCGCGATAGTTACTTGTGTGGTTCCCTTTGCAGTTAGGGCAGGAGGGAGACTCTAGCCTGCATGATTTGGTGGGGTGGACACCTCCACATTTCATGCAGGTTAGATTGCCTCTGCATTTATTTGAAATATGCCCGAATTTCTGACATTTGTGGTACTGTACTGACGTGGGGTAGGAGCTATATTCTTCTCCTGCATGTCACCTACCATTGATGTTGACTCCATGAGTGATGATTTTTAATTTTGTTTCCCGATCGGCACAGGTAACTTTTAGTTTCCAGGTCGCTTTGCCAGTGGCTTTTGAGTGGAACCTTTCCCATTTACAGTCTATGAGGTTTTGATTGATGACCTCGTTCGGAGTATCCGGGTGAACCCTGGTTATGACAGCTATGAAGTTAGAGGGGGGGGGGGGGATTGTAGCCCCTTGTTGTTTGGAGTGTTAGGAGAAGAGTGCGGATTTTGTTCGCCCTTCTTTTTTTGGCTATTGGCTATTTTATCTAGTTTTGCGGTATTTTGTGAAACAACTGTGGTCCAGGGTGTTTCCACGAGGGAGGCAGGGGTGTCTGAGAAACTTTAGGTGAGCAGGTTAATGGTAGGATTGACTCAGATGAGGAAGTGGATGATGGATGGCTGCTGTTCCTCACTTTTTTGTCCTGCCTGTCAATGGTATGAGTGAAGCCCTCGTTGTCCACCACCTCCTGCAACTCTATCTCTGCATCAAGGGACTTTTACCTCTTGCTTTTGTTTTTACTGGGATTTTTTATTGGTGTTTGGCTTTCAAGCATTTGGGATAGGGTTGGACCCTTGGTCCGTCGTATCCATGGGATCTATGGTGGTTTGTTCCTTGGAATTATCTTTGTTAAATTTTATATTTAGGTTGCTGGATGGTGCAGGATCAGCATGGACCTCCGCCACCACCACGATCTCCGTAGGGGGAGAGCCTGGTGTAAGGGGAGATGCCTCTACAGATGCTGCTGGAAAGGCTCAGCGTGGGCTTTGGCCATTGCTGCTGCCTCCGCTGGCGCCTCAGATGAGACCTCTGAAGAATAAATCGGGAGCTTGCGTGGCTGAGGCTCTGAAGAGCATATTCGCGTTGTCTTCTCGAAAACCGGATAATAAGTGGTTGGGCAAGGGAAGGAATTTTACAACAGTCACGTTCATCCATTGGTCGACCTCTATTCCGTCAAAAATGAAAGGAAAGCTAACGTGATCGAACGTTGGAATAGAACCTTGAAGGAAAAAATGTACATGTATTTCACGGCTAATAGGACCAAGAAATATATATCGACCTTCTAGAATAACTGGTCGAAGAATACAACACGCGACACAGATCGACCAAGATGACTCCCGTGGAAGCTAGCGATCCTCGAAACGAAAAAAGCGTCTTCGCGAATCTCAATCCCGAAAGGATCAAGATCAAGAAGGAGTCCAAACCGCCGAAATTTTCAGTCGGCGATCGAGTGAGAATCACTTCTTATAAGTCACTCTTCACAAAAGGTTACACTCCTCAATGGGAGGGAGAGGCGGTATTTCTAAATTCGGCACTGACTAACACAACTAGATTTAATGTTAAGCATTTTTCCCGAGTAGGGGTTGTTAGGTGTTCATATTCAATATAGAGTATTCAAATATAGAGGCAATATCGTCGAACCAAACTATTTATATTGCTTTCGATGAATTTAGTAACACAACTGACTTTAACACTTAAATTTATATGCCAGATTATTCAGTCATGCGCCATTGAAAATCGATGGCACCTTCGCAAACGAAATAGTATGCTAGTTCTTCCCGTATGTCCTTGCCCGATACTGTTGATGTACGCCCATCTTCATGAGATTGGTTTCCACTCATGTCTGCATATTCGTCATCTATGATAGTTCTCCAAGTTCCAGTGGTGACGTTTCCTGATCGATCCTCTGTATCCGTGAACCCGACAGGTGTATACCGTGCCCCTTTTTCGTTATAAGAAAATTGTGTAACGCTATACACGCCTTTACAACCTGGATTGTATTTTTCTCTTGGAGTTCAACGGTTTTCAATAATATTCGGAATCGTGCGCACATTATGCCAAAATCATTTTCCACAATACGCCTTGCCCTAGAAAGTCAGTAGTTAAATATTTTTTGATCTCCAATTGCCGTTTTATGTGGGTATGACTCCATTAGTGTTGTATCGAGCGCGAAAGCTTGATCGCCTAATAAATAATAAGGAATATTTTGGCCCCTCTCCCCCAACGAAGATGGTGGTTGGAACTGATCTACTAACGAACTCAAAGGTCCATTTCTAAATATACCACTATCAGATTGACTTCCTGAAGCACCTACGTCGAACGCGATAAACCTGGCGCGTGCGTCCGCTATTCCTAACAAGACCATGCTATGGAATTTTTTGTAGTTAAATGATTTCGACCCTCCATCCGGCGGTGCAAGTATCTTAATGTGCTTTCCGTCAATAGCCCCCACACAATGGGGAAATTGCCACTTGGCATCGAACTCCTCGGCGATCATATACCAGTCAGAATGATTTTCTGGAACTTTCAGATTGCCTTTTTTTAAAACTTCGTAAATGGCAACACAAACTTCCGGTACGAATTCTGATATAGAAGCGACAGATATACGAAATGCATAATGCAAATCTTTATAAGATGATCCAGATGCCAAAAATCTTAATGTCACACAAAACTTTTCATATGCAGATATAGAGTCTCTCATCGTTGTGTCAGATTTTGTCAAACGTGGCCTCACTTTCTCCACCAGTTCATTGAAAAAGACGGCTCCATCCTGAAAAAAAAGAAATGTGGGTGCTAATATTGATGGCAAGAATGACTTACATAGACGCACACATTGCTTGCAACCCACACACTCATACTAGTACAACCATCACCGGCACACACAACCAGCCCACACACCTGCGCATATACGTTGACACGTGTGTGGACTCACCCTTACTACAAACATACACCTATATACGCACCCTCCCAAACACAAACATATGTCCCCTTCCATACATAAACATACACCTATATACGCACCCTCCCAAACACAAACATATGTCCCCTTCCATACATAAACATACACCTATATACGCACCCTCCCAAACACAAACATATGTCCCCTTCCATACATAAACATACACCTATATACGCACCCTCCCAAACACAAACATATGTCCCCTTCCATACATAAACATACACCTATATACGCACCCTCCCAAACACAAACATATGTCCCCTTCCATACATAAACATACACCTATATACGCACCCTCCCAAACACAAACATATGTCCCCTTCCATACATAAACATACACCTATATACGCACCCTCCCAAACACAAACATATGTCCCCTTCCATACATAAACATACACCTATATACGCACCCTCCCAAACACAAACATATGTCCCCTTCCATACATAAACATACACCTATATACACACCCTCCCAAACACAAACATATGTCCCCTTCCATACATAAACATACACCTATATACGCACCCTCCCAAACACAAACATATGTCCCCTTCCATACATAAACATACACCTATATACGCACCCTCCCAAACACAAACATATGTCCCCTTCCATACATAAACAATCGTGCACTTGCATGCCTTAAGTCTTTACCTAATGGATCAGCCAAATCCGTCCGCCATAAGAATGAACATTACCACACACTTTTTAAAAAAAAAAAAAAATTTCTTCCAAAAATTAGCTTATGACCCCTCATTGGAACGAGGGTAACGAGGGGCCATAAACTATGTTTTGGTTGAAAAAATATTTAAAAAAGAAAGAAATATTTTGGTTAGTTAATGGGTTAATAAAAATAAGAACATATCCATATATTTTGGCGTCGATAGCGACGATGATGGAGCGACGATGATGGAGCGGGATGGGTGTGTATGTCCGGTATGTGATGGCTTAGTTGCAGTGTGTTGGCGGTGGTGCAGATGGTCGTCGTGGATGTGGTGGCGGCGGTGGTGGTGGTATTGGGAATGGCGGTGGTGATGATAATTGTGGTGGTGATTGTGGTGCTGGTTGTGGTGGTGATGTGTGTGTGTGGTGGTGGTGGTGGTTGGGGATTGTGGTGGTGTTTTGGATTGTGGTGGTGGTGGTGGTGGTGGTTGGATAAGGCGATGGTAGTGCTGGTTGGGATGGCAATGGTGTGGTGGTGGTTATTGTGATGGGGTAAGGAATTGTGGTGGTGGTCGTGCTACTAGTGGCGATGGTGGAGGCGGCGGCGGTGGTGGTGCTATGGTGGTTGGGTTGATTGTATAATTTTATACAATATACGTACCTTAGGAAATTCTTGAAGCTTTCTGGATCCGTTGCTCTGAGTTCCGTAACTAAATTATTGGCAAACCCTTGCTCCACTCTGCGCGATTCCGTTGCCCACGGACGCACCCACCACCTGCGGTTAAAATGTCGCTTTGAGTACTCATATTGGAGCAAAGTTAAAGCACCCAAACCAGCTACCATAACCTTCTCACGTTTCGAAAATATGGCGGGCATGTTTTCTTCTAGAACAATAAATATTACCTCCCTATCGCCACCTTATGTACAAAGCAGCACCGTCAGGAAATAAAATGTGCCGTTGCATACACATGAGAAGCAAAAAATGTGACAAATTTTATTTGCCACATTTTCTTTGACAAATTAAATTTGCTCGTCTCTACAGGGCTTTACATAGTGATACAGGGGCGTCTCATCGAGGAAGACGGAAGCGATTATGCTGACGATGACGTGGTCACTCAAGCCAATAATGGTATGATGCGTCTGTTCAGTAACATAAAATACATGCTCTCTGGACAAGTGATATAATCTGTGTTTCATCCCGGTGTGACAGGAATGATAGTCCGTAGGAAAATTAGTCCCTCTGGACTATTATTCCGCGGAATTATAGTCCTAGGTCTAACATTCCTAGGAATAGTAGTCCGGCGGACTACTATTCCTAGGAATGTTAGACCTAGGACTATAATTCCGCGGAATAATAGTCCAGAGGGACTAACGTTCCTACGGACTATCATTCCTGTCACACCGGACAAGCCACCACGATGTACGGACTCTTTATGTATCCAGACGATTTTTCGAAATCTAAAGGACTCAATCATTTGTGGGTGAAAGACACCGTTGCCAACATGAGTGCAGCCAATACCGGTGCCGCCCTAAGATTCGACTGAGTCGTCAAGACGTCGAGACCCAAAGGAACGTTTTCGTTCAGGATACCTCTGAAACACATATTCGGATTCGCGGAAGATTACGATAAGATTCTCTACGGATTCAAACACAATCTGACGTTGATTCGAGAATGAAACGATGAAGTCATCATGAGACCCACCGCGACCGATGCGGGGAAGATACATCTGAACAAGATATCTTGGTTCGTTCTGCACATATTGCCTTCAGTCGCGGAGAAAGTACGTCTCTACAAGATCATAGAATCGAAGAGTTAATTACCAGCGGGATTTAGAATGAGTCAGTGCGACACGGCTAGTATTCCACTTCCATAAATCCCTTCGATTGGAGATTGACCATGAAATCTGCTTCGGAAAGACCACGATTCATCATAGTGGCATTTCAAACAATTTCTGCAGACTATACGGCGATGCCGCGGATTTCAGAAAGAAATATCATCGACTGGACGAATTGATGGGTAATCCTAACATCACTCCTACCGAATACAAATCGATGTATCCCCTGTTCGTATTCGACATTAGTAAACAGAGCAAGCGAGGCTTTTGCCCTTGTCCTGTCTGATAGAGAGTTAGAATTCGAATCTGACGGACAAAAAATGTCCATCGTTCGATGAAAAAAATAATAATAATTAAAAATGTTTTTTTAAAAATACCCCTAAAAAGTAATAAATAAAATACTAAATGTATATGTAAAAAAAAGAAGAAAAAATTATTATGAAAAGTTAAATAAAATGCTTAAAATCTCACAATAATTCGTTTACAAAACATCGTTTTTCTTCATACGATATAAAAATGAAACATTTGAAAGAGTGGATTCGACTCGAACGAATAGAACGTGGAACCGAAATGGGATGGAATAGTCAAGATTTTTAGCTTAACTTGACAAAGTCAAGATAAGCTATTGCCATCACGCGTGCGGAAGTCTATTAGTCTGTGAGTCTATGAATCTGTGAGTCTGTGAGTCTGTTCACATTTTCCTTTAGCACGGGCTACACCCCGCAGTTCTTGTCTGATCATCACGAAATTTCTTATGCAGGTTTGGGGTCATGTCTAGATGAGAACGTCCCCTTTTGGTCGCGATCGGGCAACCGGTATGGCTGCTTGAGTCCAAAACCCGAAAACCATTAGCACAGTCTACAGGTCGTATTTATGAAGGGATTTCATTGTAACTTGGTAGGATGCCTCTGTATAATGCCTCGATGAGAACTTCCCCACTGTGTGGGAACGATTTTCTATTAAACCGGAAGCTACAGATTATCGAGGCGTGAAAACGTTTTTTTTTTATCGAATCGTTACCAACACAGTGGCAGATTGAAGCCTCTTAATTACACAAAGAGAAGATTTCAAGACTTAACTGTCAGTAATATGTTTTATTACTGTATTATTCATCAAGTTTTGTGGTGAATGTAGTATTTCTGGCGTTTAGAAGTGAGAAAAACGTCACGAAATCCCGACAAAGTTGGTTATTCAGGATGCAAATCACACTGAAAACTGTTATTTTAATGTTATACTCATCCGAGTAAGGTAATATTTGGAAGATAAATTATTTTTCCTTATTGGGAGACATGGCAGTTTGACGTGTGTTACCTGCTTGTAGAAAACAAGCTATTTTTTCATCGATGGTCCAGTTGACTCATATGTCCGATTAGCTCAAAATCACATGTCCGATTAGTTCACGACCGGACGGATTACGAGAGAAAATCGTCGATACCTATGTTGATGATAAATTGAGTGAAAGTACTAGTTCTCACCTAATGGTAGGTTCGTTTTGTTATATTTCAGGTATAATGTACAATTCATTTCAGATTGCCCCAGTTGATGAATCAATGGAGGAAATAATTACTTTGTATAGATGCAATCAGTGCAATTTTTTAACAAAGTGTCCATTCAAATTTAAGTTAATTGATAACTCTGTTTGGCTCAGCTGTAAGTCTGTATATGTGAGCTCAGGACTTAACTTATTTTGTGATATATTATATGTACTGGTGGGCAAAAAGCTCACAGTTGCTGTATCTACAATTGGCACATACTTATGACATCAGTCTTTTGTTTCAAACAAGTGATATATCCCGAAGAGTTGATAAGAGCACATGCTGTATTTAAGGATTCGTTGAATATCACATCAAGCCGAAAAAAACCCGCGAAGTCACGAATGTTTTTACAAACTCAAAACCTACGAATGTTTAATGCGCAGAACGACAATATTGGTGTCTCGATTGAAAAGAATGCAGTTCATTTTAGCTAGAAGTGACAATGAGACTTTCGTGTTGTGGTCGTGCCTTTTGTTTGTCTAAGAAAACAACCATATGTGACAAGTCGGTTACACCATATCATATCGTGATATTGAACATACAAATGCTCGGGAGTACTCACTTGAGCAAAGCGCTCGTGAGCACCCTCGCAATTGTATATTCAATATCACTCGCTTTCTATGGTGTAACCTATACTAAATATCAATATTTACACCAATATCAACAGTATTAGTTTCGTATAGATACGATAATACCACAGATTGTGTTGAGATGGCTTGTATCTCAACGAGTTCGAAGTGGTATATTCTCTCGACAGAGCCTCGCGAATATAACACTTTGAACTCGTTGAGATACAAGCCATCTCGAAACACTCTATGGTATTGTTGTATTTATCTTATACTGACATTGAAAGATGATTTTAATGTTTTTTCCGGGTCATTTATGGAATGAAATGGCCGAATTTCGAGCTAATGGTCATTTATGAAATGAAATGACGGAATTTCGAGCTAGTAGTTTTCAATTTGCCTTTGCGTATGGATACAGAATACACGTGAAAAGACAACTGGCTTTAAGAAGGGGGGTAAGATTTGGAGTAAAATATGGCAATTTTATTTGAGATGAAAATACATTCAATGATTCAAATAACTTAAACCAACCAACTTTAATCCACACGTGTTATACCATACTGTTTATATCACGTAACCTAATTTCGAAGCGAGTCGAGCGTTGCTAAGTGAAGCATATAGTGAGTCATGTGCATATAGTGAACTCATTAAATCTATATTACACACACGTGTAATAAAGACAAAGTTTATTACACACCCTTTATCGCAAACAGGTATAAGATAAATAATCATAACTAACCGGACATTTTGTATGAATTTGCAGAAACTAATGATTACACTCTACAGCAGCTAATCGGACATATATCAACAACGTAGTGCCCTTCTGAATGAATGAATTATATGTTTAAAACAGACATTGAGGAAGAAACGATGCATGTACCGGGTTGCAGGCATGTTTTTCTTGTTTAAAACAGGAAAAATATTTTTCTTTTAAAATCATTTCGCATCAACCTCTAATTTATTCACGCCACCAGACGTTCTCATATTCTAAATTTATGATGATTAAATTCAAAAGTTCACTTATTTTTAAAAAAATGGTTTAACATTTGACCAAATAATAGAAGCCGAAGGATAATCCATTGTATTATCTTACCAGAAATCGTTGAAGGCTTGCTGTAAAACAGAATCTTCAGATCTTTTACGGAGTTTTTCTTCGAAGTGTGTGCTGATATTTTGGCAAAAATCTAAACATTCACGCCTCGATAATCTGTAGCTTCCGGCTAAGTAGAAAATTGTTCCCACACAGTGTTCCCCTTTTGGTCATGATCTATCAACCGCGATGGCTGCCCAAGCCCGAAACCCAAAAAACTTTTAGCACAGTCTGCAGGTCATGTTTAATATGGAGGGATTTCATTGTAACTTGGTAGGATGACTCCTTATGATGTCTAGATGAGAATTTCCCCATTTGGGCGTGATCTGCCAACCGTGACGACTGCCCGAGCCCAAAACCCGAAAACCTTTAGCACAGTGTACAGGTCATATTTATTGAGGAATTTCAATGCAACTTGGTAGGCCGACTTCATATAATGTCTAGATGAGAAAGCCCCCTTTTGGACATGACTGGGCAACTGTGACGGCTACAGGGGCCCGAAGCCCGAAAACCTTTAGCACAGTCTACAGGTCATATTTATGAAGGGATTTCAATGTAACTTGGTAGGATGACTCCAAGTAATGTCTAGATGAGAACGTCCCATTTTGATCGCGATCATTCAGCCTTGATGGCTGCCCGAGCCCAAAAACCTTTAGCATAGGCAACCGAACACATTTATGGAAGGATTTTATTGTAACCTGTTAAGTTGACTCCATAAAATGCCTAGATGATGACATCCCCTTTTGGTCGCGATTGGTCAACTGTGATGGCTACAGGTGCCCGAAGCCCGAAAACCTTGAGCACAGTCTACAGGTCATATTTGTGAAGGGATTTCATTGTAACTTCGTAGGATCACTCCAGATGATGCCCAGATGAGATTGCCCCCTTTGGATACGATTGGGCTACTGTGATGGCTACAGGGGCCCGAAGCCCGAAAACCTTTAGAACAGTCTACAGGTCATAATTATGAAGGGATTTCATTGTAGCTTGGTAGGATGACAAATAATGTCTAGATGAGAACATCCCCTTTTGGTCGCGATCATTTAGCCTTTATGCCTGCCCGAGCCCAAAGACCTTTAGCATAGTCTATAGGTCGTATTTATGGAAGGATTTCATTGTAACTTGTTAGGTTGACTCCATATAATGCCTAGATGATGGCATCCCCTTTTGGTCGTGATTGGTCAACTGTGATGGCTAAAGGCGCCGAAGCTCGAAAATCTTGAGCACAGTCTACAGGTCATATTTATGAAGGGATTTCATTGTAACTTCGTAGGATCACTCCAGATGATGCCCAGATGAGAATGTCCCCTTTTGGTTGCGATCATTCAACCATTATGGCTGCCCGAGTCCCAAGTCCGAATACCTTTAGCACAGTCTACAGGTCATATTTATGAAGGGATTTCATTGTAACTTGGTAGGTTTGACTTCATATAATGTCTAGACGGGAACGTCCCCTTTTGGACACGATTGGGTAACTGTGCAGGGGCCCGAAGCCTGAAAACCTTCAGAACAGTCTACAGGTCATAATTATGAAGGGATTTCATTGCGGCTTTGTAGGATGACTCCAAATAATGTCTAGATGAGAACGTCCATTTTGGTCGCGCTCATTCAGCCTTGATGGCAGCCCAAGCCCAAAAACCTTTAGCATAGTCTTTTGGTCGTATTTATGGAAGGATTTCATTGTAACTTGTTAGGTTGACTCCATATAATGCCTAGATGATGACATCCCCTTTTGGCCGAGATTGGTCAACTGTGATGGCTACGGGTGCCCGAAGCCCGAAAATCTTGAGCACAGTCTACAGGTCATATTTATGAAGGGATTTCATTATAACTTCGTTGGATCACACCAATGATGCCCAGATGAGAATGTCCCCTTTTTGGTTGGGATCATTCAACCATGGTGGCTGCCCGAGCCCAAAGCCCGAAAACGTTTAGAACAGTCTTCAGTTCAAGTTCATATTTATAAAGGGATTTCATTGTAACCTGGTAGGCTGACTTCATATAATGTCTAGATGAGAACAGTCCGTTTTGGACACCATTAGGCAACTGTGACGGCTACAGGGGCCTGAAGCCCGAAAACCTTTAGCACAGTCTACAGGTGATATTTATGAAGGGATTTCATTGTACCTTGGTAGGATGACTCCAAATAATGTCTAGATGAGAACGTCCCCTTTTGTTCACGATCATTCAGCCTTGATGGCTGCCCGAGCCCAAAACCCCAAAACCTTTAGCATAGTCTGTAGGTCATATTTATGGAAGGATTTCATTGTAACCTGTTAGTTTGACTCCATATAATGCCTAGATGATGACATCCCCTTTTGGTCGTGATTGGTCAACTGTGACGGCTTCAGGGGCACGAAGCCCGAAAACCTTGAGCACAGTCTACAGGTCATATATATGAAGGGATTTCATTGTAACTTCGTAGGATCACTCCAGATGATGCCCATATGAGAATGTCCCCTTTTGGTTGCGATCATTCAACCATGATGGCTACCCGAGCCCAAAAACCTTTAGCACAGTCTACATGTCATATTTATGAAGGGATTTCATTGTAACTTGGTAGGTTGACTACATATATTGTCTAGATGAGAACTTCCCCTTCAGACGCAATTGGGAAATTGACGGCTACAGGGGCCCAAAGCCCGAAAACCTTTAGCACAGTCTACAGGCCATATTTATGAAGGGGTTTCAATGTAACTTGATAGGATGACTCGTTTTGGAATAATTTCACTGTAACTTGGTAACTTTCGTTGATATACGTTAACTGCGAGGGCCACATACATTAACCATGAGGTCATATTAACTCACCCCTCAGCACAGTGTACTTTAGTACAGTGTACACCTCATATTATTTTTATCACAAACACAGCATACAAGGACCAGAAATGAACATATTCCCAATTATCACAATTCTTGTCTTATTTCATAATCCTTTCATAAACATTGAACATTATCCTTTTCATCAAACACAACACACAAGTTAAGCTACAGTGTCATTGACACTTTCATTATAATTATTGTTTGAGAGAAAAGAAGAATTTGATCTCATAAAATCGTCCAAAGAAGAAATTATTAAAGATGTGATTTTAATCTGTAAAAAATGTTAAAATCGTCAGATATCGATTCAATCTCAACAAACTAGATTGGGTGACGAACCTACTACGGTATTTGCTAAATGTATAAATTGCAATTACAGATGGGTGGAAAATTAAATGTTTATTGAATAAAATGCCCCCCCCCCCCCCAAAAAAAAAATATAATTGGATTTTGAGAAATTGAATATTCAATCTCTTAAAATCCAATTATATTTTTTTGGAGTTGTATCCCCTACCTCACAAAAAAGTGATTATTTAACATTTTTATTTTGTACTCACTGTTTGTTCAGAGGATTGAGTTCGATCAACAGAGAGACCACTGAAGTGACGGCTTTGGGATTAATGGTTTTCATCTCGAAATTGAACCTATCCCCCATCTGCACCTTGAGAGGCGTACCGAAGACGTTGGTGTTCAAGTGTTGTTCCTTCATCTTTTCGACTCTGTACCTCTTGTCGCATTCCACACCATTTCCCACGCGATTGACGACTGCTCTATTGCTCAAGTCCATAGAAGCCAGACTCATTCAAATGATATCGCCTCCCACAGGCATGGGATATCTTATCAGACCATGCAGCTGTCCGTTACCTCCGTTTCCGAAAGACCATTCAGCTTTTTCCACATCTAACGCACCGCTCTCCTCGGCCCAGATGGTGATCAATTGTCTAGCGTATTATATGTTTTCCACGAGGGAGATCAGAGTGCAGGAATCCGTCATGTGGGTGGGATCCGGCAGATTCGTGAGTACGTACCCTCCCATGTCTAGTTTGACTTCCATGATATCACCTTTTCTCCAGACCGTATTTTCTTCCAAGAACTTTCTGGAATCGTATTCCGGGTCGTCGTCGTCGTCGAGACCGAATAGATTGTGACCAGCCATGTTGATACTGTCTCTCATGGTTCCTCCAGATGTTTTGTTCGGATACAATTCGTCGACTTGAGATTTCAGATAGGACTGAGAATTCTGTAGGGCAGAATCCACATAGCCTTTGTTGACCGCCATCGAGTCTTTGTCTGCATCGTTGATCTGGGACAGATTCAATAGCTTGTTGAATCCCGCATCCGGATCCGATTTCATTTCTAGCTCGTCGACGTTATTCTTTCTCAGTTCCAAGTCTACATATTGTTTGGTTGTCGCATCATTGGGATTTTTGGGATCAGGTACGTTGATTATCTTGTTATAATTCGCGTTCAATTCAGACTGCATCACTTTAGGAACGCAGCGATCTCTCAGATTGTTACTGAATCTCATATGAGCGTCATTCGTATATCTTTTAGTGGTGGCATCGGTCGAATCTCTAGGATTCGCTTCATTCACCACTCGTTTAGATTTCATGTCGAGATCGTCCTTAATGGCTTTATTCACGCAATTATCTCTCATCATCTGCCGAAAATTTTCATCTCCTCTATCGACGTATTTTTTGTCATGGCATCCGACTGATCGATCGGTTCGGAAAGATTGTAGATTTTTTTCTTGTTTAAATTTAAAGCTTCTTGTCGAGGTTCGTATCTTTGAACGTATCATTTGTCCAAGTTGGCAATGTCACCAAAAACTTCGACTGTGGCTCTTCTTGTCTTTCTAGAGGGACCTTCATTATTGTCAGCGTAATACAAATTTATCGACTGTCATGTTTTTTTGTGTTTTTTTATTGTTTAAAAATTATATTTTTTTTATTATTTTAATTAATGCAACCAAAAAAAATTTTTCTTAAATGTAAATCGTTGAGAATATCTTGAAGGTGATCTCCTTCCGACCATCTCTTGAGAACGTAGAGGTACAGGTGACTGCAAAACACTTGATCCGGCACTTGCACCCATTCGGTATTGTAAATAACTGACATTCCGTAGCTATCGAAATAATAAGTTTTATTTCGATTTGAACACCACGGGACCCAATGCATGCCCTCACCTCCAATATCATCCAGAGTTAAAATTCCACATTACGAATCATCATCTTTTTTCTCGGCAAACACACCTCGAAAATGTTTGTTTTTTAAATCTTTTGCCGCTTTCGACAGATCAATGTTGGATAGGGGTTCGTTGGGTAAGATGACACCTTCTACAGATATGTGTTTTATTTTCTTATTATTCATAATATGTTTTGTTTTCTTTTGTTTTTTATTTATTATTTTTTTTTCTATTCTTTTTTTTAATTTATAAACTCGCGAGTTTTTTTTTTTAAACTCACGACATTTCGATGTCTTCAGTCGTATTTCATTCATCATCCTCTCAATATTCTTGATGAAATATCTCGGAAGAATGTCCGAGTGCGAAAGTGTGTATTTTATCCTCGCATATAATTCTCTCATCATCCTTGGCCATCAACGCAATCTTATTGATTTCTTTGGTGTACATCTCATGTATTTCGCTTTGCATCACAGCCATCTTTTTATACACCATCGAATTTTTGAAGAGACATTCTTTATACTCTTCGAAAGCGATGCTTTTATTCATCACACACTCTTGAATGCCTTTATATCTCTTGATCTCTTCACCGTTGAGGAGATAAGTGTACAATTTAGGTCTCAAACCCACGAATTCGGTGATCTGTCTTCCACCGTTCTCGTCTTTGAATTTACCCAACACCTTTTTATTGATGCCCTTGAGAATCTTAGATTGGTGATCGTTAGGATAATTACTCGTGTCGAACCATTCGTTCATGTCTGATGCTATGTCCTCGTAGATGTCCCTAGTCTCTATTTCATTAGTCAGACTGTCCATGTCAGTCAACAATAGTTTGGCTTTCGAACCGAATTTTGCTTTGACGTAATCGTAGTGAAACTCGTACATCAACTGCTTGCTAATGTCCAAGATGATCGGTCCGAGATAACAAGGTTTGTTGAACTTCAGATGCGTCTTTTGCATGTGCACAGCCACTAGATTTTCGTCGAATATGATTCTGTGTTTATAAATAGGTTTTGCGATTAATTTTCCAGACCTCTCTTCAGAGTTGACGAGTTGAACGTCAGTTCTAATCCTAATGTTTCCATAGATTTCCCGTACACGCAATTGTTCATGAGTTTGAAGAAATCTTTTTGGAAGTCGCTCTCAGCCTGCATTCTTAAATTCGCATTGAGATCGATGTATTTTTTCATCCAAGGCTCCTTATCGAATGAAATGATTCGATGCATGTTGATCAATCTCATCCCGTAATTGATGTAATGTTTCAGGTTTTCACAGTAGACCACATACTTGCGCTTGTGATTTAAATTAGGAATGATTTTTTCCATGTCGTTCACTTTCATTCATTCAGGAGCCAGCGGATAATGATTGTGTAGATCATGTAACGTTTTCAGATAGTCCAAATCGACCTCTAAAATACAAGAATAGTGTCTCCAATTTTGCTTTCCTTCCAACGTTTTGACCCATTTGAAATTTCTGATTGGTAATGGATGACTTATGGCCCAACCATACAAATTATTAGCGTCCTAATACTGTACGTATTCACTCAGTTTTTCCAAACTGAAATCTTTTCCCATGTGATTATTATTAGCTTTGGCGTAACTGGTGAAAATCATAGACACCACCCCTCACAGTCTTTTCGAACATGAGCAACATGTCGACGTCAATTAATAATTCCAATCGAACTTCAGTCGTCTTCAAGAGAGCATCCCAAGCAAGTCTGGGTGCAGTGAAATACCAAGCCGGATCTAGCTCGTAATGTTGACGACACACTGATCGAAAATTTTCGAACACATTGGCCAAGAGAAGCATGTCAATATTCAAATAGAGGTCGTGATTTTCACGCATAGATTTCATGTCGAATAATCTCCACACTTTTTGCGTGTGTTCGTAATCGTCGTCAGAAATATGAGACTGGTCTAATTTCGAATAAAAATCTTCTTTAGGAGGGAGAGTGACGTCGTCAAATTTCTCGAGATCACACATGTAATCATAAGGATAGACACCTTTCCTCAACATGACATCCACCAATTTTTGTCAATCGTCAAAATATTTACTCCTGATTTTAAATTTCTCCTTATTCAAACTGTTGACTAATTTTTCCAGACTGGTCGACATGAATTTATACCTGTCAATGAAACGTATCTCTCTTCGGATGGGAATCATTTTCTCACTCGATCCTTCAACCCGTATCTTTTTATCAAAAACCTTCCATTTAGTGAATGAAATGTATTTTTCATCATTTTTCGTGATACAGCTCAACTCCCCCTCGGTGAAACCCATATTTTCATGAACAGGTGACTGTCGTAGGCCGAAAGATTGTGAAATATCACCGGATAGAATTGAGCATCACAAAATCTTAAATTACATTTGTTGTGAGCAGTGCCACAAAACTGACCCGTGTAGTGATCGTGATCTCTAACTTTTTTTGATTATTTTCACAATTATTATCAAATGGTTGTCTACAGATGTGACATTCGCTGTTTTCCTTGTATTCTTCCCGTTGCTCTAACGTGATGATCATGTCTTTGGATTCTTTAAATTTGTCATGTAATTCTTGAATTTTCGATTCTAACTCTTCCACGAATCTTTTAGCCACGTCATCGTCATCCGAACGTTTACTGCAGACAAATGGACCTTACAATTCTTTTTTGTAGTTGTAAAAAATCATGTGAATATTAGCTTTAGGCATTTTGATGGCAACGTTTGACTTTTCGCTGCAATATTCCTGATGACGCGTCAATGATCCTTGACGACAGAACGAATTCATGCAGTTGAGACAGAAAAATCTCTCACCCTTATGTTTAGAAGTCTGCTTCAACAACAATTTACTTATATTTTTAATCCAGCAATAATGTTGATTGTCACCTTCAGAAATTAATAACAAATTAACAATCTTGTCTCTCTCTCTCTTTGTGAGAAGTCAGTCTGAGAGGATAGACTACTCCATTTTTCTCGTCTCCATTGTATCCCATGACGTTCACGGCCACGGCAAGATTTAGCTTTTCGAAACACTCGATGTCTTTCAATCGCGTCGGGAAAGGCACTCCCGTCCAATCGAGATTTTTACAAGTCTCCACATACTTGGAAACTCTATCACTATGCTTTTCTACAGGGTATATGGCCGATGTGATCGCCCATTTGAAACACTTGCTATCATCTCTATTTCTCACATTAACCAAAGTTTTTTTATTATATAGGAAACAAGGCAATTCTATATAGGAAAATGTTCTCAAAGAATCATGTCTGTCCACGTGAATCTCGAGACACAATATCTTCTCGAACGTCCAATTACTTCCATTGTTTTGATAACTAGCCATAGATTCCAATATTTTGTCTTTCATCGCTACAGAAACATCGAATAATTTGTCGTCTCCGAACACAGTCTCCATTTTAGATTGGAAATAGCCATCTCGTACAAAGATCTCATCCGTTTTCGTGTCAGTCTTTTTCATCAGACAATGCAAGATCATTTTTATTTTTAAACCCCTTTTTAGATATTTTTGAAATACGTCCAACACTCCACCCTTCATCCGTTCCATGAACGATTCGGGATCGAGATTTAGGAAACGACAAGGAATCACCTCGAAAGTTTTAAAATATCCTTTAATGGCAACATCTCGTTCTGTAGGAATCAACGCTTTTTGTAACGAATCGTCATCTCGAACCGCGTCACTTTTCTTTTTTTTCCATTTCCGTTCGAAACCTGAGGGCTTATTGTTCGTTTAACAGTCTTCTTCTTCTTGTTCACAGTCATGTATTGAGGCTGTTTCATCTTCTCGTTTCTTGCCACGATTCGAGTTTTTGCCTCTGTCGTAGACCTTTTGTCCACCCCCTTCCCACAGAGTAAATGATCGATGCATTCTTCTTTTCTCATGTGATTGACATCTTTCAAATTCGAAGACTGACGCACTTTGGCTTGCAAATTAACAAGTGGTTGGTCATAAGTCTCAGCACGCATGAGGTTAATCAATTCTTTTTTGGTCCTATAACGGGTGTAATTCTTAATTCCTAGATTTCTACAGTACTGTTTCTACTGGGGTACGGTAGAGAAATATAATTTTTCCATGTTATACATTTTTTTTTTACATTCTTCAGGTTAAAACTTCTTATTTTAATATATATTATTTACAGTTTTTTTTTGTTTTGTAAAAAAAATGGATTTGTGAATTTTCTTATTTTAAATATATATATATATTGTCATTAAAGATAAAAAAACAACTCAAAAACCGAAATAAAACCCAGAAAAAAAAATTGAATACTACCTCATGATAAGTACTTTAATGAGCTTTTCGAGTCGAGATTTAAATCTATCTATAATGAACTAACTCTCCCTTGTTTGTCATATTTTCGCGTCCGTGACGAGCATGTTAACATTAAAGCTATCGTCTCCCTGCTGATAAATCCATTGGAAAACTAAATTCACCTTGTTGAACATTTGTTTTTCCCCAATGATCAGATTCAATTTGTCAACCACTTGAACGAGGCGTTCGGATATATATTACTCCCGTAGATGAACAACAGATCGTCTAGATCGAAATTTTCCATCTTCTCCGAGAGAATGGCTAATAGAGCGTCTTGACATTCGTACAATAATTCCAAGGCGGTCTTGTTCAATTTCAAAGGCAATGTATATTTGTCATATTCCTCTCTCAATCCATTCGTCTTCACGTCCTTCAATTCAATGGCGTTGTGCGATTGTAGTCTATAAATTTTACTACCGAACTTTGAATATCTCTTGACTCTCTTCAATTTTAATGCGGATTGTTTAGGATTAAAAGGAATCATTCACAGTGCAACTTGTTAAACATGTAAGTGTATCTCTAATTTACATAAACATCAAATATTGAGAACGTTGAAAACTTTTCGTGTTGAACAGACATCAAAATGTTTAAAATTCACACTCGATCGAACCGCTGTCCTTTACAGTGACAATCGATGTTCGATCTCGTATTTTTCTAGGAGCAATTTTTAAAATTCACCTCGATCGAACCGCTGTCTTTTACCACGACAAACCGCGTTCGATCGCATATTTTTCCAGCTCGAATTTTAAAAAACACAGAAAAAGCACCACACTTCACAAAAATTCACCCTCGATTGAACTGCTGTCTTTTACCCCGAGGATCGGCGTTCGATCACATATTTTTTTCTAGACCCTACAGACAACGATCCTGCTTTTCGAAATATTTTGCAATGGAAAATCTCTGCGTTACCAATCGCGAGTGGTCTGGGTATTCTAGGTTGACAAAAAATCCACCTATGAAAAAGATCAGTGTTACCATTGTCAAAAGATGGAAATATCGACATTAAAATCGTAAAGGAAACGGCGTTTCTAAAAACCCGAGGTTTTTGGCGTGGGTGTGTCAAATTCACCTCAAAGTGGCCCAGAAATGTTCAAATTTTAAACATTTTCCGGGAAAAGTTGAATTATTTCTGGAAAAAATCGACAAAATCGATCGTTTTGATGGAAAATTTAAGTTTTTTCTAAAAAAGTTAAGTTTTTTAAAAAAAATAACTGACTTTTCTGGATAAATTTTCTGGACCACTATTTCTGGACCACATGATTCATGGTGGTCCAGAAATCGTGAGGTCCAGGATTCACGTGGTCCAGGACCCGCCAATATACCCTACTTGTTTTTTTTTTGAAGATGGACTGGCCACCACCACCTTTCTTTATTTTTTCCTCACATTTTACATATCTGAATACAGATACCCATATACTGGGAAAGAATATTTTGCCAGGTGCGAGTCCCGTAGAGTCCTTTGTTTAGGTATCATTTCTGTACTTGTCGCTGTATTAGAATTACTGGGCATTTCACTAATTTCACTGGATTGAGTAACATTCGACTCTCTCGAAGGCTCCGTTATTATTTGAAACTTCATCAACTGTTTATGCTCTATTTTAAACCAACAACCGACAGGTAGAGTTACAGAATTACAAATGATTTGTTTGCAACCATCTGGCATCAACACAACCTGCGTTGGTTGTGTCCATGAGGAGACCACTTGATCCAAAGTACCAAAGTGGAGGCAAAATAGATAATGTTCTGAGGCGCACAGCACGTTGATGATATGCATTGTATGATGCCTTCAACCAATGTAGGACCCTTCGAATCATCCATTTTCGCTTCAAATCGAATGGGGCCTGTTATTTGAATTCGATTCGAATCTCGAATCGAATTAAGCGCGTCTTGAAGATGCCTGTCTGTAAACCTGATTTGTTCCGACTCTGATGGTTCAAGTCTCGACTCTTAAAAGATTCAAACCACATCACCAATAGTTCAAAAACAGAAACGGATGCGAGAACATAACACAGGACTAGCCGCTAGCAACAGCTCATCGTTGATATTGCTTGGAAACTTCAATATATTTTTTTTCAACAGTGATAGTGACTAGTGAGTCTGGAATTAGCAAGGCTGATGGCATGGGTACAGATGTTGTTTCTGTTTAGAAAGCGGAAATTACACTCGGTCTTTATTTTTAATATTATTTATGTACAACCTCCAACAGAACTGTACGTATAGCTAGACGACCAAGATGACTGGTGCCAAGCTATTTTCCAGTGAAAAGATTCAAATGCAAACGAATCGTAAAGCCGATTCGAATCGAACCGAACAGAAATTTAAGATTCGAATCTTCTCAGGGTCCTACACCAATGCTAACCTTGCTTGTGGTAGGTAAATGAGTTGGAGTGTATTAAAGCTGCTAGCCACTTGTCGATGGTTTTCTCTGAGTGCACAGGCCACCTCCTCTTCAATCTTGTCATTTTCACTTATAACTTACCAAGTTCAAGTTTGTCAAGTTGAGCTATAATGTCATTGACCCTTTCATTTTTTTAAAAACTCTCTGAGAATTGAAGACATATCATGCAGAAGCTTTTGGTCTCTTAATGCATGCCGTGATCTGCATTATTGGAACAAATTTCTGCATGAAATTTCATTACTTAACAAATGAAACAAAAGTAATAAAAAAGTAATATTTATTACATTTTTAAAAGTAATTGTAATATAATATAATAATCAAATTTCCAAAAGTAATAATAATTGTAATATAATAAGAGGAAAATCAAAAGTAATAGTAATATAATATATTACATCTGGAAGTAATAGACCCGATTCCTGAAAACAAGACACCGAGATGTTTTGTCTGATCTGGCCTCGCCTCGCCAATGAAACGGATTCCAACTGCCCAGATAAGCTGGATGTTATAATAAGCTGTATTTATAAAATTTGATCCATAGATAAGCTGGCTGTTATAATAAGCTGTATTTATAAAATTTGATCCACAGATAAGCTGGCTGTTATAATAAGCTGTATTTATAAAATTTGATTCACAGATATGTACAAGTAAAGGTTCGACATCTTGCAAATCCTTTTCTGTTTGCAACTTTAAAATGGCGTTTCGCGAAAATTGTCTCCCTTTGTGGTTACCAGGCCAATTACGCAAACAGGCGTAACATAATAACCTGAGCTCCAATGATATTTTTAGTTGGGAAGCTGTTTAAAAGCCTTAAATTCACCAGGTAAACCTCCATTAGCTTAATCCTTTACCTTGGTAACGTAACGGTGACACCCGACCAACTGTGTTCACAAAAACACCAATGAGTTTTAAACCTTTTTTTAAAACAAAAGTTTCATTCCAAAACATTGCGTTCGACCGCAAATTGGAATTACCTGATCGAGCTTTTTCCAATGAGGGCGCGTAAGCAGGTCTGGAAATAAAGAGCTTACATTACAACTCATCAGAAGGTTAAGCTAAATAACGTGGTAATAACCTATAGAAATAATTTGATGTGATGTTTTCCACCTTCTCAGTTTTACTACACTAGCCATGCTGTTTACATCTTAAAACAATTCCCGCCCCATTAAATAGTAACAACTCACGCGCGATCTCGCTTTGGCCACTCCACTCATATGTGGATACAAAGCGCAACCAATGAGTCGAGCTGGTCCGAAAGAGATTATCAGAAATTTAATTTATATTATTTTGTCATTGTATTATTTTGTTGTAACCCATAGTTCGTTCGCGTATTTCACAATTGGCGTAACTCCTGCATAACCTATACAATCGTTCGCGGGTTATTTCCTCTTCTAGTCGTATTAGGTAGCCAGTTAATCTTATATCATCCAGCAATCACTATAAACACTTGTGCAACATCGGGATTGGATGTTGCTCGCTGATTCTGATTACCTTGGTCTCTCTGTTTCACCGTCAAAAGGAAACATTGTGAAAGGTTCGCTGATCCATTTTGTATCCGACTAGAGGTCAATGAATGTGGCTTATTCCACGTTGTACACTTATGATGATAAAAAATGGTGTTATTAGAAATTCGCAAAAACATTACCACTGCTCGGGTGATAATATATCAATTCAAATCTACTTTCAACATTCACAGACTTCCCTTCCATGAGCGTGACGTACAAATATACGCTGCATCATAAGAACGTAAAAGAATTACGCGTCGCTCACAGTCTAAAATCAGTTGCGTTAAAAATGAACCCAAACAACTGGGTTGAGTGAATATGAACCCAATTGGGTTCATATTCCCGTAACCCAGTTGATTTGGGTTGATCTTAACCCAACCGATTTTCAGAGTGCATGATCCCTCCCCCGTGTTGGAAATTCACTATGAAAAAAAAATTGAAAATGAAGCAATGAAAGGGGGCATAAAATTGATTCTAGTAACTGAAATGCCAACACATTTATGATAGAAATATCAGGTTATTATTATTTGGTATTATTATGGGAACTGAATATGTGCTAAACAAATGCTCAAGCTGAGAACTTTGTGCAATTCACACTGTCCTAACATTAAATCAGATCTTATACAGGAATGATCAATTTTTGATTTTTCATCATTTTGTAACTGTGAATGATGGAATGAACTCAGGATAATGATTTTACATGATGTGATTTTCTTGCAGTGCATTTTGAGGATTTTTTATCACGATAAGTAAACGTACTATAGGAATCTCATACCAATTGACATCATGCATACTTATGAAGCTCGATATTGCGTACACTGTAGTTGTAAATAGTAACAACTGGAATTTTTGCCGATTTGAAACAGAGTTGGAATTTTGGTAAGTAAAGGAGACATCAGCATCACTAAATAAGTTCTAAAATCCAGATATATAGAGAATATCTAGTGTTTTTGAGTGGATACCAAAAATTATCTCATGAGTGACCGAGACAAATGGTTATTTTTCTCGGTCACAAGTGAGATAATTTTCGGTATCCACTCAAAAAACACTAGATTTTCTTTTTATTATATGCTTTTTATAAGAACCTGATAATTCCATTCGTTCCAATCTTGAATTGATGCATTGAATCATTGAAATACTAGAAGTGATTTGATTGATACTTGGAACAGATTCCGTCTTGCAATCTAATTCAGCTAGCGGGTTTGTAGACCAAACATGGCCTGAAAGTCCGTAATATAAGTTTTCGGTTTGGTACGTCCTTTGAAAGGACGTACCAAACCAAAAACTTATATTACAGACTTTTGGGCCATGTTTGGACTAGAAACCCGCCAGCTGAATCAGATTGCAAGACGCTATCTATTCTGAAAATCAATCAAGTCAATTCTAATGTTTCAATGCACTGTTTACTTTCATGAATCAATTCAAGGTTGAATCGAGTGGAACTATTAGATTCTTATAAAAAGCATGTAATAAAAAGAAAATCTAGTGTTTTTGAATAGATATGAAAAATTATCTCACTTGTGGCTGAGAAAATGGTTATTTATATTAAGGACTATCAGGACATGTTTGGACTTGCGGGCTTCATGCATCAATTCAGGGTGAATACGTGTTGAATTATTGCTGGGAAATGATCGGTATCCACTCAAAAACACTAGATCTTCTTTGTATTATACGCTTTTTATAAGAATCTGATAATTCCACTCGTTTCGGCCTTGAGTTGACGCATGAATCATTGATAGGCGGAAGTGATTTGATTGATACTCGGAATAGATAGCGTCTTGTGATCTGATTCAGTTGGTGGGCTTCTAGTCCAAACATGGTCTGGAAAATCGGTTGATAAATGCGATTTTGAGCAACTCGGCACTTTTGGGCTCCTAGGGTGCCCAATTTTGGGAGGGTGAGGAGCCTATTTTTGATGGCAATCTTCATGAATCTATTTGTGCCACCCCACAATGCAGTTTATTTGGCGAAAATCGGTTAGTGTCGAATGTCGAATAAGGAACCGGGAATAAGTAACGGTTGTCACGTTCCCATGGTCTGAAAGTCCGTAATATAAGTTTTTGGTTTGGTACGTCCTTTCAGGCCATGTTGGATGTAGCGGGTTTCATGCATCAGTTCAAGATGAATACGTGTTGAATTATTGCTGAAAATGATCGATATCCACCCCAAAACACTAGATTTTCTTTTCATTGTGCGTTTTTAGAACAAATTGATCATTTCCAGTGATAATTTGACGCGTATTCACTTTGAAATGATGCTTTGAAAGCATCCAATTTGATCGATGCCGTGAAAGTGAAAATTTCTATATCTTCACAGTGGGGGACACGACTTCTATCTTCCCGCAATTTCTTCGATAATCTATCGTTTAGCGTATAATAAATGGAATTTCCAACTACTCATGACTTGCCCACCGAATTTCCAACTATAGAAAATTTTGGCCTGGATTGGGGAGGGGGGGGGGGGGACACATCCTTGATAAAGACATGCCTTCGTTAAAGGTAGGTTAACGTAGGTTTTGCCTTCATAATGTAGTTGGAAATTAGTCGGGATTATTTATTTGTTTATTGGAGTTTAACGACACTTTCGACAGCCAGGGTCACCTCGTGTCGGACAGTTTTATGGGTGGAGGAAGCCAGAGTATCTGGAGAGAATCACCGAGCAACGGCGAGCAACTTTAAACTCCACAACGTACTAACTACACACGAGCAGGGTTAGCACTGGTTGAAGACAAGTGCACCATAGACGTGCAGTACGCCTTATTACACAGCGCCACCGTGCACCCACGTGGGCAATCACGATGAAGTGCCCTGCACAAGGTCAGAATGCAGTTATTCCTGGCGGGGATCGAACCTTGGACACCTAGATTTGGAGTTCAAATCCGTAACCACTGAGCCACCACGCTCCACAGTCAGTCGCGATTAAATTTCAATATAAAATAGGGATTCCTTTGTCAGTCGCGATTAAAGTTTTATATAAAAAATGGTTCCTAGTCAGTCGCGATTAAAGTCGCGATTAAAGTTGAATATAAAATAGGGATTCCCTAGCCAGTTGCGATTAAAGTTGAATATAAAATAGGGTTCCCCTGTCTGTCGCGATTAAAGTTCAATATAAAATAGGGATTCCCCAGTCAGTCGCGATTAAATTTCAATATAAAATAGGGATTCTCTACTCAGGCGCGATTAAACTTCAATATAAAATATAGACCAACGTGTAGTATTCGTGACGTAACATCTTATTTAACCCTTCACCTAACACAAAATGCTGACGACACTTGCAAATAAAATTCTTGAATAACTGATTTTTCATTCCAATCAGGGGCCATTAGCTATGCTATTGAGACAAAAAAATGAAAAAATAATTAAAACTGAATGGTGATTTTTTATGAATAGTACTTTTGGGCGTTACTTTGGGTAAAGAGTTAATCAACATATAACACGCGCTGCCCCTCTCCCTGTCCCAACAACCCGCATCGGGTCATAGAGACGTCCGTATGTACAGTACGTGGAGAGTGTATTATCACTAAATCACCCGCAGAGTGGAGAAGCCACCCAAGCAATAATTGCAAATTTGTTGCAAAGCATAACAAGCACAAGCAAAGTTTCAGCCAATGGACCTCCGGGTTAAACCCGGAGGTCCATTGGCTGAAAACATTGCTTGTGTTTTTAGTCGATATATACAAAATACGAAAGTTATAGTTTGGGTGATAACTCCACTCCGCGGGTTATTTAGTTACAATCCACTCTCCACGTACTGTCGGCTTCACGATTCGTTTCCATTCGAATTTTTTCACTGGATAACAGCATGGCATCAGTCATCTTGGTCGTCTCACCATACGTGCAGTTCTGTTGAAAATTCTACATAAATAATATTGAAAATAAATACCGAGTGTAATTTCCGCTACTTAAACAGAAACAACATCTGTACCCATGCCATCAGCCATGCTAATTCCAGGCTCACTAGTCACTACCACTGTTGAAAGAAAATTTAAATTTTTCAAGCAGTGTCATTGATGAGCTATTGCATGCTGCAAGTCCGATACAGTGTCCACTACTGATGATTGTCACATCCGTTTCTGTTTTTGTACTATAATCGTTAGTGGGTAATATTCCAACTACAAGGAAGGCATGCCTTGGTGATGTAGTTGGAATATTTTATCAGTCGTGACTTGAGCCACCACAGTCGGAACAAATCAAACTGCCATATCTTTTAAAATAATTCATTTTAGTCAGTTATATTAGTAGGTGTATTTATTTATTTATTAATGTTTAAGGTCACATATTTCTGCACAATGGCTAATCATAACCTCGACAATTTTACGGGTGGAGGAAGCCGGAGTACCCGGAGGGAACCACCGAGAAACGGCGAGCAACCGTCAGCTCCCCAACATTCTAACTCCACACAAGCAGGGTTAGCATTGGTTAAAGACAGGTGCACCACCGACGTGCAGTACGCCTTAGTACACAGCATCCCCGTGCCCCCACGTGGGCAATGGGGGGGGGGGGGGGGTGTGAAGTGTCTTGCCCAAGGACAACAACGTTGAATCTGTAAATCGTTGTTGAGTTTGAAGACGGTCACATTCGTGGACATCCTTCTTCTTTAGCTGTCGAAACACAAATGAGCCGAAAGCCAAGTGCACCCTTTTTTATAGTTTTTCTTCAATACAGCGACATCTGGTGGCAGATTTCTTCAGTGACGTCATTAACCAAAACATCTTTATCCATTAGATCAGTCGTAAACACGTTGGATATGGTTTCCATCGGTACACCGCGACAGCGATGTTTCAAGTAAAAGAGGCAGTGTTGTCCAGACACTGGTAATGTTCATTGAAGGCGTTTTGTATTATACTTCCAATATCTGGAATTCTTCTTCAGGAAATTTTCGAAGGGTCTGAGTTGTGGTGGTAATCCATAGGAATCCAAGTACTCATCGTTGTGGTGACTCACAAAGAGAGCCACCCAATGTTCTCCTTTTCTGTGGTCTGGATCCGTGTTGGCTCTCAAAGCCACTGATCTGTGATCTGGTAATCTGTTTCTTGAAAATACAACCAAACATATTTTCTTCAAACAACTATCTGATCGAAGGGCGTTCTCCAACTGCAACGTGTTCATGTCGAGTAATCGAAAATTACTTGTCTATTCTTATCCATTTCTATGATGTTCTGGAATTCTGCACACATCAGTACGATGATTGTGGTTGGTAATGGGTTTTGGAAATGGAATTCTAGTCTCAAGGTTCCTCTCCTCGACAGATGGAAATGTCCATGTGATAGGTCTGGAGTCAGGTCGAAACGAATAGGGTGCATCCATTTATGTACTCTTCCCGGCTGATGTGGTTTCCTTCATTCTCGTACATTTGTCCAGTCCCTTGGAGCAGGGTCACATAACATCTCGCCACATCTTATTATTCGAATCGAGGTTGTAATGGTTTGGCTGGAATCTGCTGTCCATCCACGTACGCAGCCAAGTAATTGATTTTGTAGTTCTTGAAATTATATGGATTCTTTGAAAAGTTTCCATTGAAAGCATCGTTGTCTACACATCCCACCATCATGCGTTTAGGTAGTTGGCCTAAAAAAATTTTTCTTGTGTAATGGTCAGATTTCCTTTCGGCACTAAAACACCTTGATTTCCACACGGTCGGTGGGATATTTTGCCGTTGCTTTTGTTAGTGCTTTCTTGTGAGCCATTCTCACGAATGATTGGAGTCTCTCTTTGCGTACAAACATGGATACATCTAGAATTTTGATATTGTATGTTTCGATATCAGCCATCAATGCGAAAGTATCTTTGGCTCTGTTCATTTTAACATGAAAGTTAACTCCATTCATCAAGCAACGAGTTTGGAAAAATATGTCCCAATGGAATCTTCCAGTCATGTCTTCTATTTTACTTTTCTCTATAAATTTCTTTCGAAGAATAAATCCCCTGTTATCTTCAATCAAATCTTCCATGTGTCCGGCCGTAACCTTGTACCATAATGCATTAGTCAGTTGTGAATTTTTGGCAGCTGGTCCATAACTCAACAAAGTTTCTATGAAAGCTCTGTAGTGATAAGTGTTGTTGGAAGGAGATACCAGTCTTTCATTCAAGCTGATGTCGATTTGATTAAATAAGGAATGCATCCATAAATTGACTGGGCTCACATTGGCATCGGGTGCAATTGATGCCCCATTGGAATCTACAACCGTTGCTTTAACATACAAGTATGTCCGTGCCAAATTAAAATAATCATCCCCTAATCCTGCAATGTGGAATTCTATTGGGACACTGTTTCCTATGGTCAAGAAAGGCCTGTGTTCTACCCATTGCCCATGTTCCACACTAGTCAGCGTTGGTGGTATGGAAACTTGTTTTCCTACGGTTCTGGCTGTAGTTTTCAAGGAGGGTAACACGACGTTCTTCAGTCCTCCCAATATACTTCCCAAACCATAACCTCTCTGTACCTGAGCTCCGGAAAAAGCTGGTAGACCGTTCCCAGCTTGTTTCGTGTAATATTCTTTGTATAATTTGAACTTACAACAGTAAGTCATGTTTATGTGAAATGAAGAGATCCACGATTTCTGAAATGAAGTGTCACTGTCACTTTCCCGAACTCAAATGGCACTATGGCTCCTGTGTCGTCCCTTATGCACACCCGGACGGGTATGATACGAAGAGGAGGTATTCTTGCATCTCCTACGACTTGGTCACGAACCAAGTCACAGTATACAAAGAGTGAATAAAATCCTCGGTTGAAATCAGCAACTCTGGTAGAATTGTAAGTTCCTGATTTAAAAACACACTCGTTAAATCACAAAATATTTTGAAGAGTAGGGCTCAGGGTGCCTACGACTCCATCTCGTACTCATCTTTACCAGTCACTTCATCCAAATCAAAATCTACCTTATGGTGACGAGGCAAGAGTAATTCTTTAACACCATTGGTACCCCGTATCACATCAGCAGGATCTGAATAACGACCTTCTTTCAGAGTAAGTCGGTAATTCTTTTTCGAAGTCCAGAACACTGTGACGAAAGCTTCTTCCCCACGAATATTGAACCAAGTATTTAGGCTTTTCCCTCTGGAAAAGACTATTGTTTTTCTACGGATTATTATTATTATTTTTTTTTTTTTTTTTAGGCTTTTCCCTCTGGAAAAGACTATTGTTTTTCTACGGATTATTATTTTTTAGGCTTTTCCCTCTGGAAAAGACTATTGTTTTTCTACGGATTATTATTTTTTTTTGGGGGGGGGGGGGGGGGGGGGGGGGGGGTTTGGGGTTGTTTTTTTTTTTTTTTTTCCACACATTTTGTCCGTACGATTCAGAAGCCATTTTCGAACCGATTTTCACGAAATTTTGCACACGCATAGAGGGGCACAAAATCTAAAAATGTACCGAAGCGGAATTTTCGATTTAACCCTTATTTCGTCAAAATTGGCAAAAAACTGCCAAAATTGGGGTTTATCGGCACTTTCTCGAAACATGTCTTGTAGATTTTTTTTATACATTCGTCATTGCTAGACCTGTCTGTGACACACCCTTTGGTACACACTACATATCAGGCGATGCATATGGTAACCCTCCACAGGCTGCCAAACATCGAAATTTTGTTGAAATAGGCCGGTTTCAGGCCCCCACTGCACCCAAACAATACACGAGAGATAAACATAACTCCCTTTATTGGCAGTGGAATTCACCGAGGATCATTTTTGTCGGTAATAAGGGTGTTCAGAAAACCAAGCGTTAACCCATTTTGAGCTGGTTAAACAGCAATACCCCCATAATGCTCAAAAGTTCGTGTTTTCCGTGGATTTCTCTAAACGAGTCTTGTAGATTTTCAAGAAAAATTGGTCACTCTCAGGTCTTCGTGTGACATTACAAGTTGCATGGATAAAATATTCCGGTGAGCATTAGTTAACCCTCCCCGAGCTGCTAAACGTAAAAATTGTGATAAAATGGGCTGTTTTAGTCACCAACAGCACCCAAACGGTATACCAGAGAGAAAGGGTCTTTCATTTATCGGACGCAAAATTGATCGGAAAATATTTTTGAAAGTGGTAAGGGTATTCAAAATTTGACGTCTTAACCCATTTTGGGCTGGTTAAATAGAGATACCCATTAAAATCTTGAAATACCCGTTTTCTGTGGATTTCTCTATCAACATTTTGTAGGTTTTCAAGAAAAAATCGGCTGTTTGCAGGTCTTGGTGTGACATTACAAGTTGCATGAACAAAATATTCCGGTCAGCATTAGTTAACCCTCCACGGGCTGTTGAAGGTCAAAATTGAGATAAAATGGGCTGTTTTTGCACACCAACAGCACCCAAAGGGTACACCACAAAGAAAAGTGCCTCCTTTTATCAAGCTCACAATTTAGTTGGAAACATTTTTGTAAGTAGTAAGGGTATTCAAAAGTCGACGTCTTAACCCATTTTGGGCAGGCTAAAGAGAGATATCCCTTGAAAGCTTTAAATTCCCATTTTCTGTGAATTTCCCTAACGGTAACTTGTAGGGTTTCAAGACAAATTGACTATTCGTAGGTCTTTATGTGACATTACAAGTTGCATGGACAAAATACTCCGATGAGCGTTTATTAACCATCTACAAGCTGCCAAGCATCGTAATTTTGTTAACATGGGGCTGTTTTCAGACACGCACAGCACCCAATGTATACATGAGAGATAAACATAATCTCCTTCGTTGGAAGTGGAATTCACAGAGGACCATTTTTGTAAGTAATAAGGGTATTAAAAAAAACAAGCGTTAACCCCTGTTGGGGAGGTTAACACGGATTCCCATCGATAGCTTAAAAAATCGTTTTCCCTGGATTTCTTTACAAACATTTTGTGGGGTTTCCAAGAGAAAATGGCCGTTGATAGGTCTTGGTGTCATATGACCAGCTGCATGGATAAATTATTCTGGTAGGCATTTGTTAACCCTCCATGGGCTGCTAAATGTAAAAAAATTGAAGAAATAGTCTGTTTTTGGACACCAACAAATGGAAATGCCACAGAGAAACGTAACTTCTTTTACCGGATGCAAAACTAATAGGGAAACATTGATCTTGATATTAACCCATTCTACCATTAATGATGGGTTTTACCTAAACATTTTTTTTATCAAACCCAAACCGAGTCATTTGAGAGTACTATACTCACCTTTCTCATAACATCAATGAGGGAACTTCAGTGAGACAGTTAAAAACAATTCATCAGACACTGTGGGGTCATGACAAATCATGGAATCTAATCGGGAAAAGCCATGATTCTCCAGAATCATAAAGTCTAGCTGGGTTTTTTTTTTTTTTTTTTTTTTTTTTCCACACATTTTGTCCATACGATTCAGAAGCCATTTTCGAACCGATTTTCACGAAATTTTGCACACGCATAGAGGGGCACAAAATCTAAAAATGTACCGAAGCGGAATTTTTGATTTAACCCTTATTTCGTCAGAATTGGCAAAAAACTGCCAAAATTGGGGTTTATCGGCACTTTCTCGAAACACGTCTTGTAGATTTTTTTTATGCATTCGTCATTGCTAGACCTGTCTGTGACACGCACTTTGATACACACGACATATCAGGCGATGCATATGGTAACCCTCCACAGGCTGCCAAACATCGAAATTTTGATGAAATAGGCCGGTTTCAGGCCCCCACTGCACCCGAACAATACATGAGAGATAAACATAACTTCCTTTATTGGGAGTGGAATTCACCGAGGATCATTTTTGTCAGTAATAAGGGTGTTCAAAAAACCAAGCATTAACCCGTTTTGGGCTGGTTAAACAGCAATACCCCCATAAAGCTCAAAAATTCGTATTTTCCGTGGATTTCTCTAAACGAGTCTTGTAGATTTTCAAGAAAAATTTGTCACTCCCAAGCCTTGGTGTGACAATAGAATTTGCATGGACAAAATACTGCGGTGAGCATTTGTTAACCCTCCACGGGCTGCTAAAAGTCAAAATTGTGCTCAAATGGGCTGTTTTGAACGCCAACAGTACCCACTTGGTGTACCACCGAGAAAGGTTCTTTCTTTTATCGGACGCAAAATCGATGGGGAAACATTTTTGATATGGTAAGGGTATTCAAAAGTAGAAGTCTTAACCCATTTTGGGCTGGTTAAAGAGAGGTACCCCTTAAAAGCTTAAAATTCCCTTTTTCTGTGGATTTCTCTAAAAGCAACTTGTAGGTTTTCAGGAAAAATTGACTATTCGCAGGTCCTTGTGTGACATTACAAGTTGCATGGACAAAATATTCCGGTGAGCATTTATTAAACCTCTACAGGCTGCTAAGCATCGTAATTTTGTTGAAATAGGCTGTTTTCAGACGCGCACAACACCCAATGCATACCCGAGAGATTAACATAATCTACTTTGTTGGAAGTGGAATTCACCGAGGACCAAATTTGTTAGTAATAAGGGTATTAAAAAAACCAAGCATTAACCCCTTTTGGGATGGTTAAAAGCAATGCCCATCAAAAGCTTAAAAAATCATGTTTTCCCTGAATTTCTTTACAAACGTCTCATAGTGTTTCAAGAGAAAATGGCCGTTGATAGGTCTTAGAGTCACATTACCAGTTGCGTGGATAAAATATTCAGATAAGCATTTGTTAACCCTCCATCGGCTGCTAAATGTCAAAATTTCGAAAAAAATAGTCTGTTTTCGGACACCAACAACATCAAATGGGAATGCTGCAGAGAAACATAACTTCTTTTACCGGACGCAAAACTGATAGGGAAAATTTTTAGTAAGTAGTAAGGGTATTCAAAAACTGAGGTCTTAACCCATTTTCGCCCGGTTAAGGAGATGTACCCCTTAAAAGCTTAAAATTCCCATTTTCTGTGGATTTTTCCAAAAAATCTGGTAAGTATTCAAGAGAGGTCTTGGAGTGACATTACAAGTTGCATGAACAAAAGATTCCGGTAAGCGTTTGTTAACCCTCCAGAGGCAGCAGATTTTGAGAAAATGGGCTGTACTTGGCCACCCATTACACCCAATGTGTACCTGCGAGATGAACATATCCACCTTCATTGGAAGTGGTCCTCAAAAGGTTAAACATTCATGTTATCCGAGGATTTCTCTAAAAACATCACTTAGATTTTCAAGAACAATTGGCCATTCTCAGATCTTAGAGTGAATTATAAGTTGTATGTACAAAATATTCCAGTAAGCATTTGTTAACCCTATGCTGGTTCTCAAACATCAACATGTTGAAAAAGTGGGCTGTGTTTGCATACCAGCAGCACCCAAAGTTAAGAGGAGAAATCAACATAAGTGGAAGTAGAATTCACTGAGAATTATTTTTATAAGTAATAAGCGTATTAAAAAAAACAACCCTTAACCCGTTTTGGACTGGATAAACAATTATACCCATCAACAGCTTAAAATTCATGTTCTCCCTGGATTTCTCTGAAAACCTCTCGTAGATTATAAGTAAAAATGGCCATTCACAGTTTTTGGTGTGAAATTACAAGCTGCATGAATTAATATTCCTGTTAGCACTTGTTAACCCTTAACAAGCTGCCAGACATCAATATTTTGGATACATTTGAGATAAAATGGACCATTTTCAAATAGATACAGCACTCAGTAGGTATGCGTCAAACAAACATAACTCCTTTTGTCGGTCATTAACTTGTTGGACGACGATATTGATATTAACCCTCTCCATCGTTAATGATGGTTTTTACCTCAACAATTTTTTTTTATCAAACTGAGCCATTTGAGACTTCTATACTCACATTTTTCATGACATCAATGAAGGAACTTCAGTGAGACAGTCAAAAGCAATTCATCATACACTGTGGGGTCATGACAAATCATGGAATCTCATCGGGAAAAGCCATGATTCTCCAGAATCATAAAGTCTAGTTTTTTTTTTTTTTTTTCCACACATTTTTGTCCGTACGATTCAGAAGCCATTTTCGAACCGATTTTCACACAATTTGGCACACGCATAGAAGGGCAGAAAATCTAAAAATGTTCCCAAGCGGAATTTTCAATTTAACCCTTATTTCCGCCAGAATTGGCAAAAAACTGTTTATCGGCACTTTCTCGAAACACGTCCTATAGATTTTTTTTAAACATTCATCATTGCTAGACCTGCCCATGACACGACCTTTGATACACACGACATATTAGGCGATGCATATGGTAACCCTCCACAGTCTGCCAAACATCGAAATTTTGATGAAATGGGCCGGTTTCAGACCCCCACAGCACCCAAAAAAAGATACCCGAGAGGTAAACATAACTTCCTTTATTGGAAGTGAAATTCACCGAGGATCATTTTTGTAAGTAATAAGGGTGTTCAGAAAACCAAGCGTTAACCCGTTTTGGGCTGGTTAAACAGCAATACCCCCGTAAAGCTCAGAAAAAATTGTCTCTCCCAGGCCTTGAGGTGACAATAGAAGTTACATGGACAAAATACTGCGGTGAACATTTGTTAACCCTCCACAGGGTGCTAAAAGGCAAAATTGTGATAAAAAGGGCTGTTTTTGGACGCCAACAGCACCCAATGCGCACGCCACAAAGAAAAGTGCCTTCCTTTATCGAGCGCACAATCTATACACAAACATTTTTGTAAGTAGTAAGGGTATTCAAAAGTCGAAGTCTTAACCCATTTTGGACAGGCTAAAGAGAGAAACCCCTTAAAATCTTAAAATTCCCATTTTCTGTGGGTTTCTCTAAAAACATCCTGTAGGTTTTCAAGAAAAACTGACTACTCGCAGGTCTTTGTGTGATATTACAAGCTGCATGGACAAAATATTCCGGTGAGCGTTTATTAACCCTCTAGAGGCTGCCAAGCATCGTAATTTTGTTGAAATGGGCTGTTTTCAGGCACGCACATCACCCAACGTGTACCCGAGAAATAAACATAATCTCCTTTGTTGGAAGTGGAATTTACCGAAGACCATTTTTGTAAGTAATAAGGGTATTCAAAAACCCAAGCGTTAACCCATTTTGTGGTTTTTAATAGTGATACCCATCAAAGGCTTAAAAATTTATGTTTTCCCTGGATTTCTTTACAAACATCTGGTAGGTTTTTCAAGAGAAAATGGTCATTGATAGGTCATGGTGTCACATTACCAGCTGATTGGATAAATTATTCCGGTAAGCATTTGTTAACCCTCCATGGGCTGCTAAATGTCAAAATTTTGAAAAAAATAGTCTTTTTTTACAACAACAACAACATCAAATGGGAATCCAACAGAGAAACGTAACTTCTTTTACCGGACGCAAAACTGACAGGGAAACATTTTTGTAAGTAGTAAATGTATTCAAAAATCGAGGTCTTAACCCATTTTTCACTTGTTAAGGAGATATACCCCTTAAAAGCTTAAAATTCCAGTTTTCTGTGGATTTCTAAAAAAAAAATTTCAAGAGCAATTGACCATTCGCAGGTCTTCGAGTGACATTACAAGTTGCATGAACAAAATGTATCGGTTAGCATTTGTTAAACTTCTAGAGGCTGCCAAGCATAGACATTTGGAGAAAATGGGCTGTTCTTGGGCAACCATAACACCAAATGTGTACCTACGAGATAAACATACCCTCCTTCATTGGAAGTGGAATTCACCGTCGATCATTTTTGTAAGTAATAAAGATATTCACAAAACCAAGCATTAACCCTTTAGAGCTGGTTACAGAGAGATACCCCTCAAAAAGTTAAAAATTTGTGTTATCTGAGGATTTCTTTAAAAACATCCCGTAGATTTTCAGGATAAAATGGCCATTCTCAAATCTTAGTGTGACATTACAAGCTGCATGTACAAAATATTCCTCTAAGCATCTGTTAACCCTATGCAGGTTCTCAAACATCAAAATGTTGATAAAATAGGCTGTGTTTGCGTACCCACACCACCCGAAGTTGGGAGGAGAGATCAAAATAAGTGGAAGTAGAATTCACTGAGAATTATTTTTGGAAGTAATAAGAGTATTCCAAAAACAACACTTAACCCGTTTTGTGCTGGATAAACAATGATACCCATCAAAAGCTTAAAATTAATGTTCTCCCTGGATTTCTCTGAAAACATCTTGTAGATTTTAAAGAAAGAATGGCCATTCACGGTTCTTGGTGTGACATTACAAGTTGCATGAATAAATATTCCTGTTGGCACTTGTTAACCCTCTACAAGCTGCCAGACATCAATAGTTTTGATACATTTGAGATAAAATGGACCATTTTTAAATTGACACAGCACTCAGTGGGTATGTGTCAAACAAACATAACTCCTTTCGTCGGTCATTGACTTGTTGGACGATGATATTGACATTAACCCACTCCACCGTTAATGATGGGTTTTACCTAAACATTTTGTTTATCAAACCGAGTCATTTGAGAGTACTATACTCACCTTTCTCATAACATCAATGAAGGAACTTCAGGGAGACAGTTAAAAACAATTCTTCAGACACTGTGGGGTCATGAAAAATCATGGAATTTAATCGGGAAAAGCCATGATTCTCCAGAATAGAATCATAAAGTCTAGTTGGATACTGAATCTCTGCCAGACCTACTTCCCATTCTCCCGTGAGATTCACTGGTTGTGATAACTGAGTGGTGTACGCAGTCAACGTGCTTTCTGGAAACACGTTCATAGAACTGTTACTTGGTAGAGTCAGATAAAACATTACTTTTTTCTTTAATGGTTGGATTAGGTAACAAATATCCCATGCTACTACTCAAGAGAGCAGTCCACAACTTGCTGTCTGTGTTCTACAGAGTAAGATTAACGACACTGGTGATGATGAAGATGTACAAACTGTTTATTTGTGAAAAGTAAGTCATCTCGCTCCTTGGAATTCTCTTTCCAAACAGAGGCCAAGATCCGTTCGATCCTCCTTCCACTTAGGAGGAGCACAGCAGGTTCACTTCCTTTTATAGGCGAGCTGACTCTGCTTGATCCACGAATTTAACGAAGCGGGATATCTCAACCACTTCACGAACAGTTCTCTGTTTTTACCACAACCACGTTTGTTGAGTACGTGTTCGATTTTGTAAATAGTTTTATGTCAACACGCCGATGCTCTTCCGTGCAGAACGACCCTTTCAGTACCTCCCCATTATCATCTTATAAGACGTATGTGACTGGATGCCCTTTCTTGACGGCTATCACTGTGAATAACTCTTCGGTCCAATTGGGCAAATAACCAGGGATGTGGCGACAGGGGGGTGGGGTGGGTGGGTGTCTGTGGGGGTGGGTGGGTGATCCTTGGGCGGTGGGGGGGGGGGGTGTATCACACTCCCTCCAGCTAGGAGTATTTTTTTCAATAGTTGGAAATTCCGAGGTCAAAAATCAAATAGTTAAAAATTCAATAAATTAACATTGTTCATGAAAAATATTAAAATTCCAACTAATGATGAGAAATTTTGATCTTTTATTTCCAACTGGAATTTTGAGTTTCAAATTTCCTACTCTAAAATTGACATGGCCTCAAAATTTCGACTCTGACATCAATCCGGTCAATTTTCTGACCCAGATACATTATAAATGAAGCTTTTACCGTTTCAGGACTAGTGAAAATTTTCAGAAGGGTTCATAACCCTTTAACCAACGCAGGCGATTTAAAAATTTATTATTTTAAATATGTTTTTAAATTTTTAAAACAAATTTCAACAAAACCATATCATGTGACCCCTCTTTGGAACGAGCTCGACGAGCTCGTTCCAAAGAGGGGTCACATGATATGGTTGTGTTGAAAGTTTTCGAAAAATAATATTTTTCAGCAGCTGTATTTGCATATTATGCGGGCGGATGCGGGAGATTCGTTGGGTAAAGAGTTAAAAGATATCACCCAGCGCTGCAGTGCAACCACCTATCGAAACCACTCTCAGTTGGGATTTACACCGGTGGCACCCCCCAGCTGAAACCCTCTAGCCACATCCCTGCAAATAACCGTTCTCAAAAGTTTTCTTAACTTTACTGATTCTCACTCTGTCTCCCACTTTGAACTTTGGAGCGTTGTGTTTTATGGGTTTGCCATAAAGGTTTTGCCAAACCCCTTCTTGATTTTCAAAGTGCACGGCAATGGGGTCAATACCGATACTACAGTTAAAACTAGAAGTCCTGTCACGAAATGTGCGCTTATCTAGGCTTAATTACGCGTAGGAATTGCGCGCAATTGCCATATCGAATGGCATCCAAAGCACAGCAGGTTCTCCTGGGTACTGATAGCAAACACCTGCAATGTTTCTGCTGAAACATTGCTTGGGCACAGGCCATATGCACAAAATTTGATAGCCTTTCTATGGTCATAACGCGTAGATTAACGCGCAGATCGACGTGCTACTTGTGCGCATTTCGTGACAGGACTTCTAGTTTTAACTGTTCGATGAATGAGAATGATTATATGATTTCACCAAGTTTTGAAGTGGAAAATCGGTGTATTCTTCTTGGTAAAAAATTTCCACATTTTGGTTTTCAAAGTTCTATTGAACTTTCTACCATGGAACATTTTGTTTACATATAACAAAGTTTTTTTCTGCTGATGAAAATAAACACGAGAAGAACGTAACATGTTGCAAGAGGTTGTAAAATTAAGAATGACAAGTTTTGAAAGAAAGACGCGTTCAGGTGCAGCGCGTTAAAAGAAAGAAGTTGTTAAAAAGGTAGGTGTCATTGTGAATGTACTTAAGATAATGCAACTGCTTTGCAGTGTTCATGCTAGCACAATGAACTCAAATGTGTGGTGTAATCCACGCATTACTTTTTATGCTCTTTCCATGAGCATACACACAATTGGCATGCTTCAAGAAAGTGGCATCGATTTTCCGAAGGTAACTTGTTTTCTGATCATTGTTATCAGAACACCAGCTGAAATCTTTCGATAGATTCAGACTTTAGAATTATAAAACTGACATTAATTTGCCTGAAATCGTCGTAAACCTGACGAAATGCTGATGCCGATTTGACTTTTGACAGATTGTTTTTCAATGTCGGTAACATTTATTCTGCAAATTCAGTGACAATGGGTGCTTCGATGTGGAACAGTTATTGTGACAGTTAGGACCGGCTGCAAAGTTTTTTTCCACATTATTTGAGACATCCATTGTCACCATATTGCAGGATCAGTGCAGCATCATGCAGGCTGTTAAATATGTAGCGGTCGAAGTATAAAGGCCATTTACCAACCAGCCTGGTTGGTCCGGATCTCTAAGTCTCGTGGTAAATCGGTCGCTTTGTGTGCTAGAGGTCGACGGATCGAACCCCGGCTCCCGCACTTATCTCTCCTCCTGTTACAAATATCTGAATCCACCACTCGTTGAGCTATCAAATAACTTCTTGCAGGAATCCAAAGTTGTCAGTTTAAACATCAAACCACTACGGGGTTCAGTACCGATACCATCAATCCAAGCCATATTAGGAAGTGTACTTTCCAACTGAGAAGCCCGCACTTCTTGCCATCCGTCTTTCAATTCGGTGTGTCTGTTTTAACAGACATTGAATTGTCTTGGCAAGAGACTCCACTAAACTCTCCCCTGACCTGGCTTCTCTGAGAAGCAGAACAGACGTTTTGAGACCTGCTCGGTTAAATCTGTTGCTTTGGTGAAGCGAACATACTCTTGAGTCATGACTTTAACATTATTAAAAACTTCATCAAATCCAAACTCATTTGATAAACACGTTGATGGTTTAATAATTGTGCCCATGTAGGAACGGTCCGAAGGTTGAGAAGTCCAACGCTTAGCCACTTAGTCGATCTCCCTTGCAGGATTTATGAGATATAAACCGACAATTTTCAGCACAAGCTTCATAACTCGCGTAGCGAGTTATGATTAAGCTTGTGCTGAAAATGTTCGGTTTATATCGCACAAACCGAAGGAAAACAACAGTTATTTCTTATAATTTAATCCGGCTGTAATATTAAAATAAAAAAAACTATGTATACGTGAACGAAAAACTTTTAATTTTCGCAAAAGACAACAGTCAAACTCAGTAAAGTGTGCCACAAACAGGTCACATCAATCATTGTCAAATTGTTTGTTGTTTTGATTTTCGTTCGGAGACGACAGATATTTAGCAAGTCACGTAACAATATCATTAAAAACAATTTTTTTTAAGATCCCCAAAATCATGTTTGGATGTATGATCTTTTATTCGTCTCCCACTTCGGTATATTTTATTAAATTCAATTGTTCCCGAAAAATTATCATTACATTCTCGCTGACTGGAGGCGATGAAAAATCGATCATTGATCTTTGTTCACAAGCTTGTAATCCATCTATCAGTCTGTCGTCACGCCCTCACGGTGACAATTGGATTGAGTGGGCGGGGCTTCCAGAGTCTTCAAAGTTGGGTGGGATGTGCGAACGTGTAGACATTCCAAATCATTACGTGATTTGGTTTATACGATTTTGACTACTTTCACGCTGTATGATGAGCTATGTTTGTTCCCTGTTTCCAATGCGGTTGGATTATATACACCTTATGGTGGTATAACAGCTAACACGCGAACAAAAAATGCATCATCAGAAGACTCAGCCGTGATTCGTTGGGATTTTCTATTCTCCAGTCGAGATCGCTGATCTGTGGTATAAGGGTTAAATTGTTTTTCGCCTCCACCTCCCTGTTTTTGTTGACTTTTTCTCGACTTTTTTCTTGGCTTTTTATTATTAGGAGCAGGAGATTCTTTGTTGATGGCTCTGTCAGACCTGCCCCTGCCTTTGCTTAATAAAACATTGCCTTTATTGCTGTTGTTGATAGTGTTGTTTTCAGTCTTGTTGTAGCTTGCTTGTTTATTTTTAAAAAAATCAAACACTATTTGCAACATTTTCTGTAAAGTATTAAGCTTCTCCAAAATATTTGCTTGAAAATCTTCTTTCTCACAATGTGACCTGGTGGAATGATCTGGCTGCTCGAGTGTTTGAGTTTGAGTTGTTCGATGTGTGACTTTGACCTGGCCACTCTCCCAAGAGGATGATTTATCTTCACTCAGATCAGTATAACTTGATTTGGGTGGTACTTTTTTCGTTGAAGATGCGTCGTCATTTTTAATGTCGCCCGGTATCAGAGTCAGTTTCTTCTCTGATTTTAAATCCATCAAAGTCGACAAACTCATACCAGTCAGGTCCGTCAAATCACCTGGTGTCAAGCAACCATGGGATCTTCTGATATGTACCAGTTTCTGGGGCTGATGTCGGTCAATGTATTCCAGTTCTTGTAACTGCTCGACAGTGGCAGTTTGAACGTTAAGACGCACCTTGATAAAATATTTGTAGTTATTATTACAACAACACGAAAACGTTTGAAGAAATGATGGCAAAAATTACAAACGAGAAGCTGGGACCACTCTGTTCAGCTTTGCATAGTGATCATTTATTAAAACAAAAAACTTCACGAAAAACTGTCGTGAATTCATCTCACGAAATGCCGAGTTAGTGAATAAAATAAGAAAGAAAGAATACACTTTCCTCGCTTCCTTCTTTTTACTGCGACGCCAGTGTGGTAAATTTGATAATTTACCAGCGATCCATTAAAGAAACAGCAACACTAAAATACAGGGGATGTACATTTAGAGTATTTAGCATCTATATCATGAATGTTTATTCGCGAATTTTACAGCAGCAGCCTGACATCATAATGTGAAAGAGCACTTAGCTGCAAGGCACCCGAAATCCCGAATCGATACAGAGAATTATTACGAACCGAAATGAATCGAATAGCTAATCAAATCTCGCCGCACTTCAGTTTGTAAATATTTTACCTTCTAGCAGTCTTCAATATCGTCAGTCTCCACTCCAGTATGGTATTCATCCCCGACTCGTCAATTTGGGCAAATCAATCAAACATTTGGACAATTCCAGAACGGAGTCGAAGTAGTTTCACAAAGGGAATACAGGAATCCGATTGGTTGATTCGCATCGATCTGATTAGTTAGTGTAAAAACATCTTGATTTCCATTTTAATTATTATTTAATATCATGTAGTCATTTAAAGAAATTACAAAATATAGAGAGGCCCTATCAATTAGTTAGGGGTCAGTTAGGGTAGTTACTAAAAATAGAGAGTAGGGATTTATAAAAATATAGTTCCACCCTAAAATGAGTTATGTAAGTTATTATTTATAGAGAGGCCATAAACATTAGTTGGGGAGTGGTCAGTAAAGGATGTTTCTAAAAATAGATGACGAGGCGTAGGAATTTATAAAAAAAATAGTTCCATGTGAAACGAATAGGTAGAAACGGAGGGTTCTGGGTAATGACTCTTATAAAAAGGAACGTGTCTTTTATTGGGGAAAAAACGTCATGGTTTGGTGGTTCTGAAAAGGATTCTGCAGAAATCCAAGTCAAATAAACAATTGCCGGGTTGTGTGTGATAAAAAATAGAGTCAATTTCGGTAGTTTGGGGTTGATTTTGGTGATTTGGAGGGATCGTCGTGTTGCTTGTGGTAATTCTACGAATCGGGAAATTACTCCAGTATAAAGGAACACACCCTTCGAACATACCCCCGTCTTGTTGTAGGCTTTTGGGTAACATAGCTACCACGCGCTACCATAGAAACGAAGATGGCGGCCTCCAGTATACAAAATGGACGACGGAAACAAGGATCACCCTAACAACACGCGCTGCTCGTGCGCACTAACACCACATAACCCTATGGTTACGCCATGACAACACAACATGGCGCCACTGGATCAAGTGACATGGCGTCACTTCCGGGGTCCCCCTGATAGGGGACGTTTCATCCCTGATATACTACTTACCTGAAATTTAGCTTAATTAGCTACAATTTATTGAATTGTAGCTAAAATTTAGCATCTTCACTCCCATTGGTCAAGACAAATTGTAACAGCAATTTAACTCAACCAATCAGGGGTACGGGCACGTTATTCGGCGAGCGTGTATATTGGGGCGATAATTGCCCCAGATCATGCAGTTTTGAATTCTCAGGTCGATTCAAATGACTTGGAAAACCCAAAAATGGAAATGGAACTGTATATTTGTACTGGATCCACTAATATGCATAATTCGTTATCAAACTGGGATTCACCGCATTCAATGTTTCAGTATTCGCGTTGTGTTATGAAACCTCCGAAGTCAGAAGTACTTTTTTTAAAACCATGTTTGTTATGTTACATCCACCCTCGATGTCTGCGTGAATATTTTCTCCCAATTCGCGATATGCCTGTAGCCTACATTTTAGCATTCTGCTTTGGTTATTTTGTATGGAGAGGTGGGGTACTTTTCCAAGTTTTTTTTTCGAATAGAGATCTTAACCCCAAATTGTAACCACCCCACCCCCTTCCAATAAGCTTGAAGGTTTTTGTTAAAAAATTCGAAAACCACCGCTGACAATACTTGGAGATGGTGCCTGGCAGTTCCTCTAAAAATCACCTCAGCACGGGTGTTTTGTCCCAAGTCGAGATTCGTTCCGGACGATTCATCCAAAAAGCTGGGGGGTTTTAGTGGGAGAGCTGTTTGTGTGTGGGGAGGGGGCCTTTAAAGTGTTTTCTAAGGAAGATATTAACCCCATAGCCCTGAACCCTGTCCAGTAAACTTGAAATTATTTTGAACTAATTTCTTGTGAATTACCAGTCACAAAGCTTTGAGATGCGGTATTCATCTTCTTTTAGTGAGAGGGACTTTACTTTGTTCACAAAATATTTCTTGTTTATGTTGTAATACGAAAAGATTGCATGATATATGCACAAAATAAGTGTTTTCATGAGCATTTTATCGCGCGCTTGTGCTTGCACAAAATTTTTCTTGTTGAATTTGGACCCCTCGTTAAAAATGTCAGAGTGCCTATTTTGGAAAAGACTTAAATATTTTCACCGGCTGTCCTATCAAAATTGTGAGAGTTGAAAAATAAGGTGAGGGGGGGGGGGAGAAGTAAAATATGCCTTTTCAGTTGAGAGCGAAACTGGACGGTAGTGGGGGAAATGCCAAGTTTAAACACAAAAAACACACGGCAACATATATTTTTTTCCTGTTCGTGTTTTTAATGAGATGATATACTAAGTGAATACATGAATGTTTTCCCCCAAATGAACTTGATAAGCTTTGGTGACAGGAAAATGTTGACACTGTCGCCAACGCAAATCATTTAGTGTATTTTTACCGACAAACGGACACGCGTTAGCTACCTGCCGCCCCTATCCTCACGACAAGATGGCCAGCTGCCACTGCTTCCGGTGTTCTTGGCTACACCCCCCCCCCCCCCCCCCCCTTAGTGATGCCCCTGTCAATACGTGTCGCTTGAAATGTGTAAACGTTACTTTTATATAGCTTGATGAAGACCATAAAACCTCACGGCATAATGAAGGCCATAAAACTTCTCAGCGATAACATGGGTTGTCGCGCTCAGCCTCTGGCACGTGGTGGCGGTGTGCATGGATAATTTGTATTGGCAATGTTTGTTCTCGCCCCACGGCACAAAACGAAAACTAAGACCCGGTTCATTGAATCAAATTCAGATAAAGTGGTTGGATAAAAACGGTAATCGAATACTGGATACAAAGGGTTCACAGCTGTGTCCTATTTTATGACACTGACCATTCGTAAACTGAAAACTGTTATTTGTTCAGCTTCATATATACAGATGCAAACAAAAATACCTGACACCAAACACTTATTCTTTAGTATGAGCTCGTATATAAGTAAGATAACATTAAAAATAATGCATTTTCCCAAATGTTACTAAGAGAAACATTTAGCTGCGATGGTATAAAGATTTAAATACGTGGATATGAAACGACCAGAGTCTGGCCGACCAGCTTTCTTTGATTCTCTCGACTCAATTTGCATTTCGAGAACGAGGTCTTGAATTTATTGTGTTGGTTAACTTCAAAGTGACAAATTCGTCTGCATCAGTTGAGTGCGTTTTCCGAGCTAGAACAATGTCTGAAGCCTGTTGCGCCGCTGGGAAACCAGTTCCATCCCAATACAATGACAAAGGAAACGTTTATAATATTGGAGATCTACCTATATACGAGGTTGGCTCAGGAGAGAGAGTGGTGGTTGTTGCCTACGATATATTTGGTTTTGATATTCCGAACACCCGTCATGTGTGCGATTTAATCGCGGAATCTGGATTTCGGGTGGTTATGCCTGATTATTTTAGAGGAAGTCCTTGGCCCGAGGATGACTTCCCGCCAAAAGACAAGCAAAAACTGGCTAAGCGGGATAAGGCAACTATTGAAAGCGCACCCACTGATACTGTTAAGGTGTTGGGACATTTGAGGAGTGAAGGATTACGTAGCTTTGGTATTTTAGGATTCTGTTGGGGAGGTAAAGTTGCCATACAGGCTGGAGCCACAGGCGATTTTTCAGCAGCCGCGACAGCCCACCCGTCAATGCTGACTATTGATGATGCTGAAAAACTTGCATGCCCTACGCTGTTCTGCCCAACGAAAAATGATCACCCACCTGTGGATCCGCTGAAAGAGGTACTGGACAAGCGCGAGATAGGCGCGAAGTGCCAATTCCACCCATACAATGATCAGACACATGGTTTTGTCACAGCAAGAGGAAGTTGGTCGGATCCCAACACGAAAGCTGCAGTGGATGATTTTTTGAAACGAACTGTTGATTTCTTCACAACATATTTAATTTAACTTTTTCGTTCAAATGCTTGAATAGATATCCTGTAACCGTTTAGTGTGTTAACGTGGTCTGTCTGGACAGAATTTAAGTATTGTATTCATCAATCCGAATACAGTTCTTGATTTCAATGTGGCCAGCGAGATTTAAAAACTTTAAAAGAATCCATCGTGCATTCATTACAAGCCTCTTTTATTTTTCTTTCTCTAATGTCCGTTCTGTTGCCTTTACCTCTGTCCAACCAGTTCTGCCTAGCCAGTTCTAGACTTCAGTGTAGCCAGCGAGATGTTAACTCTTCGAACCCTAATGGTATCATCCATGCGAGTTCAATGGCAGCAATTAGAAGAGTCCATATTCATTGTTTGGGGGTAGAGCAATTAATATTTTCAACGCGCAACCTTAGGGCAGCACATCGAAAATATTGATTGGCCTCCTCCACAGAATAACTTAGCAGCCATCCTACTTAACCCTTTACTTAACATAAAAAGCAGACGACACTTGCAAAAAAAATCTTCAATAACTAATTTTGTTCATCTTTTGTCTGAAAAACATAGGTTATGACCCCTCATTGGAACGAGCTCGAGTAGACAGGTCCAAAGCGACGGTCTGGTCCGCGATGCGGCCCTGGACCGCGTACCGTACCGGGTTTCTGCGGTCCGGTCCGCATCCCTAGTTCAAAGGGTTAATAACGTGTATTCACTGGGAGTGCGGTGGCATTGGACTTCAAACCGAAAGGTCCACGATTCGATCCAGGAGTAACTGCGCTGTTTCTTTGGGCAAGGCACTTCATCCCGAATCCGAATGCCCATTGGGGGGGGGGGGGGGGCACGGTGGCGCTGTTTACTAAGAAGTACTGCACGTCGATGGTGCACTTGCTTGCAACCAATGCTAACCCTGCTTGTGTGGAGTTAGTACGTTGTGGAGTCTGACAGTTGCTCGCCGTTCCTTGGTGGTTCTCTCCGGGTATTCTAGCTTCCTACAGCTGTAACACTGTCCGAAACAAAGTGATCTTGGCTGTCAAAAGTGTCGTTAAACCTCAATAAATAAATAAATAAATCGTGTATTCATTACAGGCCTCTTCTATTTCTGTTTCCCAAATGTGGCCTTCAACTTTCACACAACGTAACGGATATATCCATCGAGAGCTAGTCACAAAAGCTTTTTTCCAATTTATGACTCCAAAACATATCTTAGGATTCCAAATTGGAACCGGCTCATTGAGCTCGTTATGTTGAGAAGTCTTCAGCTATGTTTATTAGACAAAAATTGAAAAAATTAGTTTTTCAAAAAGTGTTTTCATAAGGGTCGTCTGATTCTCGCGTTGTATATAGTAGAGAGGTTTCGCTAAATTAAGATTAACCGTTACGATTGCGGATAGCTATAGACGTCGTCGCCATCAAGCGAATAAAAGTATATCTCTCATCAAAAATTCGCTTCGAACCAACGACGAAACTGAAATATCGACGACTATGTACTCTGTGCTTTACGAAGGACTACTAGTAGTATAGGATGCACAGATCTGCCCTTTTTACCAGGACCTCGAGGTCCTGGTAAAAAGGGCAGATCTGTGCATCCTATACTACTATACTACTGATCCTGAAACTAGTTCATTAATTTTTGTTCCTTAAAATGACACTCCTGAAATTAACGGGGACGTGACAACAGTTACTTATTTCCAGTTCCTTATTCGACATTCGCTATCAACCGGGAGAATCTGTTGATAGCGAATGTCGAATAAGGAACTAGGAATAAGTAACGGTTGTCATGTCCCCGAATTTAACTTCCGCATCTGGTCTAAAACATCAACATTTCCTCTCTCATTTGCTGTAATTAATTGAATTGTAGGATAATTATTTTTTGCTTCCATTTTTATTTGAAATTTGGCTGTAAAGTTTGTGTAGAACCCCTATAAAATTAGGCAAAATTCACTACCCCTGTGGTATTCAACGCCATTTTGTGACCTGATAAAATAAACTTTTCCTTTCGTTCCGCATCAGACAACAAACTAGAGGGATCAAATGTAACATATATCTAAATTTCACTTGAATGTTATAACATCTTTTTGCTTCCAATCCACTTTTAAAAAACAGACATTTTTAAGTTTTCCCCCCAAAAATCGACTTTCACTGACCGCGACAAATCAGCGGCTGGCCAAAGAGTTATTATTACTTCTGCTGTTATAAAGATAATTGGTTAGTCATTTGTACTGGAGATGAAGACAAGTTTTGTCTTTCTGTATTCTTTGCATTTGGCAGTTTTCAGCAATTAAACCGAATATTACGATGTGTTAGTACAATAATTTAGGTGAATAGATCGGGTGTTTAACCCCCTACACTCTGATGACGAAACGCCTGATTTGTCATCCATGGTTATCCCCCCTGTGTTGTCAGAAATTCAGCAGTTTAGATTTTGGTTGACAGAGCTCCAATTGAGCTCTGTCAACCAAAATCTAAATTGCTGAATTTCTGACAACACAGGGGGGATAACCATGGATGACAGGGAGGTGTGGTGGGGCTTAGAGTGAGGGAGGTGTCGAGTATTCTCGACATCAGAGTGCAGGGTGTTAACAGCTTGGGATGGCTTACTTTTTACAGCTTGAGAGTGGTGTCAATAAAGACCTACTATTGGGTTATGAGCTGGTGGTTTTCTAGAGGAGAGAGATATGGCTTCATTTGTTCTTCTTGTATAGATGGTGGTACTTGGTTCAATTAATCATGACTTTTTCTATGCGGCTACGTGTTCGCTCGCCAGTGAACTGGACTGAATTAGATTCAGGAAAATCATTTTTTCTTAACACTGAGAAGGCGCCACAGAAAAGCGTCTTGCCAGAATTATTTTACGTGGAAAGAATAATTGCCAGAAGAGAAACAAAAGAGGTAAATATAATTTTCGCACATCTCCTCCTTTTGAGTCTCTTCCAACCTATAGGCAAATGCCATGCAAACTGGACCACCCTCCCCCCTGCTAATTAATTTTTATACCCTGGATACTCCCACCGTCCCACACGCCGGTAATCTATATGATATCTCCTGCTAATTATTTTACCTATGACGCCTGCCCCAACCTGCTGATTTTATACTAGCTGCAACTGCTCGAGTATTAGGCTCTCCATTAAAACTAGGGGGGGGGGGGGGGGGGCTAGCCAGTTTGTGATGGGTGGGGGGCTCCCATGATATTTGGGAGGTCCTAACTAAAACCTTCCAGTCTTTACCTCCTCTTTCTACCTCCTCTCAGAGACCTGCTAACAATTCGGGGGTCCAGTCCCCCTCCGCTCCCCTCACCTTCCGTGACTACGTTATTGACTAAAACAGCATTTTTTGTTGAAATTTATTGGAGTCTTTCCGAAGATATAAACATTCAATACATTTTTTTAATTTCATGCCATGTTAACATATTAATATGTGATACATTATCAGAAGAATCTGTGTCTTTGTTGCTTTCCAAAAGCCAACTGCCTTTCAAATTTTATTGTATTTTTATTATTTGGTCTCAAATGAGGGGTCATAAGTTATGTTTTTGAGACCAAAAAAGAATTCGTTCAGTTATTCAGAAATTGTATTTCTTAGTGTCATCTGCTTTCCGCATTTGGTTAAAGGTTATTACATATTTTTTAACAACTGCCTTTCAAATTTTATTGTATTTTTATTATTTGGTCTCAAACACGTGCTTATGACCCCTCATTCGAACGAGTTCGTTCCAACGAGGGGTCATAAGTTATGTTTTTGAGACCAAAAATGAATTCGTTCAGTTATTCAGAAATTGTATTTCTTAGTGTCATCTGCTTTCCGCATTTGGTTAAAGGTTATTACATATTTTTTAACAATTGCCTTTCACATTTTATTGTATTTTTATTATTTGGTCTCAAACACATGCTTATGACCCCTCATTCGAACGAGTTCGTTCCAATGAAGGGTCATAAGTTATGTTTTTGAGACCAAAAATGAATTTGTTCAGTTATTCAGAAATTGCATTTCTTAGTGTCATCTGCTTTCCGCATTTGGTAAAGGATTATTACGTTAATACTAAACACTGCATTATATTATGTTATTGAGAAAGCGTTATTGGCTTGCCAATTTTCTTCTTACTCCCATGAGGTGTTAAATCCCTTTGTCCATTGTTTTCTGCAGCCACTCACATAGTAGTTGGTCATAAAACTAAAAATACCGACTAGCGGTTTCACACCTTTGGAATTTTTATTACTGTAACCGAACTCATAGGTAACAGGCTTGACATACGAAATTATTAAATTCAGACAAAAATTCAATTATATATTTTTTTTTTCAATTACAGGATTATCAGTATTTGATCAAGTGAGACAAATTCTGTACATTTTAGACAGGTTCAGTATTAGTGACGAGGCGTATCATGAAATTGTAATTTTAGCAGGCGGACTGCCGAAACAATACTTGGTGAAAAAGTTCCGCCAGCAAATCAATTCTGAGTTCAGAATTGAAAGAGCACTCGGAAATTTACCCGGTGCATATATGAGTGTGGCAGATGTTCTTCACGCTCTCATGAGTGAGCGTAAGAAAGAGTTGGGACAATTTCCACAAAAACTCCCTATCAAAATATCGGGTGGTGGTACAAAAATCAGCAGATTGTCATCGTTTCTGGTTTTGTCACTGTCATTAATGGACAGTGGCTCAAAACTGTCATCAGTAAATCAAAAGGTCATTGGAGTAATTAACTGCACTGAATCATACAATAATATTAAAACAACATGTGCGCCCATATTCACTGAGATTAACCCTTTACCCAACGTAACGGCCAAAACCGGCCAGCGCTATTCTCAAAAATCGCCAATTAATTTTCAAAATATTTTCATTTTTTGTCTCAAAAACATAGGTTATGACCCCTCGTTGGAACGAGCTCGTTGAGCTCGTTCCAACGAGGGGTCATAACCTATGTTTTTGAGACAAAAAATGAAAAAAAATAGTTATTCAAGAATTTTTTTTGCAAGTGTCGTCTGCTTTTCATGTTAGGTAAAGGGTTAACCAGTTGAATTCAGCTGGAAAAATTGAATTGGATAACGAAAATTTTGATCTGGAACTTTTCTTAGGGGGTGATTTAAAGTTTTTACAGATGTGTTCCGGCCTGGGTGGTTCAACTGGTGAATTTGCGTGTGTTTGGTGCAAAGTATCCAAAGTCGACAGGGGTGACATTACCAAACCATATGATTTCTACCATTCAGATTTCATGTTACCATCAATACAGGAAATCAGGGTGAATGCAGCTGAAAATAAGTTTGGAGTAAAGCATTTTCCTCTACATAATATTGAACCTCATCACATACTGATTGACGAACTGCACCTAATGATGAGAATATTTGATGTTTTGCTACGCAACCTGATTGATGATTGTAATGATAAGGACGACAAGGCTAAAATATGTGGCGAAAATGCAAACTATTTAGATACTCTTGTGGACAAAGTAAGGTCATGTGGGGTAATCTTTAACATTTGGTCACCAAGAAAGGGAAATGGTGAAATAGATTGGACTTCATTGTGTGGTAAGGACATGAAAAAGGTTTTAAATAATCTTCCAGATTTTTTATGCTTTGTTGTACATAATGACACACTTGATGTGACCACAAAAATATGGCGTGATTTTTATGAACTTCACACATTTCTTTGTTCAAATCAATGTGAAAAAGAATCTGTACTCGTTATTTTTGAAAAATGTAAAAGCTGGGTTGAACTTTTCCTCAGCTTTTCAACCAAACGAAAAGGCTATCAACCGGAACGAGTAACACCATACATGCACTGTTTGGTATATCATGTTCCATATTTTATCTGTTCTTATGGTTCACTTCGTAAATTCAGTGGACAAGGTGTGGAAAAATTGAACGACGATATAAAAACTATTTTAAGAAAAAAAATTAACCAATACGATAGTACAGTTGATTCACTCAAGGTGAGAAAAAGAATTGAGGCATCCTCTTCACATGGGAGGAAAAAATGTTCATATGTGAAACAGACTGATCAATACTGGGAAAAAGGTATTTTCAACCAAAGGGCTGAAAAGAGGAGTGAAATTTTAAAAGAAATAGCAAAGAAAGAGTGTAATATTGTACAAATGAACACCGAAACAGACCTCGAATCACTTTCTGTCGATGAAATAAAACAACGACTTTCAGATTTGGGGATAAAGACAAGGTTTCGAAAAAAAGGGAAATTGTTATTACTTTTACAAAGTCACATGGGTTAATGAATGATACCTTTCCTTTTCCCTGAGAATTTTCCCTCACAATCTCATTATCTTTTATCAGCTGTTGAGTGAGCACGTAGTTTTTTCCCAAGCATATTAGGTTTCGTGATTGTCGGTGAAAAAGATGTATCACGTAGCAGGGCCGTCGAGAGAATATGCGGGCCCGAGGGAATATCAGGCCCCTGGGTAGTCCAAACTTGCCAAGTTGCACCCAAAGTCAGTAGTATAATTTTTTGGTGTGGTATGTCCCAAGGGACGTACCACACCAACAAATTATATTATGGACTTTGGGTCCAAGTTTGGACAAGGCCCCAGGTAACTGTCTGGCCGTAAGGCGATACACATCACACCGAGCCGCACAGCGGTGAGCGGGGGTGGCAGGGTGTGGAGCATAAAATCTACAACTCTGAGTTTGTCTGAGCTATGAAATGGCGCCTTTCATAGAATCATTTTGAAAATGTGTCGCACCGACCCAATTTGGCCCGGTGCGAGAAATTTTCAAAATAAGCCTATCAACCCTCAGTCGGATACTTCGATAGCTTTCGCCGATCAGGGGATCGATCCCAGGATCTCGCATGAGAGACCAGCACACTTATCCACTCGAGCACCATTCTATTTTTGATTTGATAACGGCGGGCCCCGGTTTACTACACCCCTCTCTCGAAGGCCCTGGCACGTAGTACGTTATGTTACAGTCAGACTTTGAAATCAGTAATTTCGTGAAATGACTAAACTATTCAATCATTTGATGAAACTCCCGTGGGTGTTAGTTAATCAGTCGTTTCATGAAATAACTGAATAATTTCAGTCATTTCATAACATAACTGATTTCACAGTCTGACTGTAACCATTCTCGGGTATTAGCAATAGTACGATATTAAGTTAACATGATCGAAATAATATTTTCACACAATATTTCTGATATGTATATATGGACACTGTTTCGTTAACATGATCGAAAAAAATAATATTTTCACCCTATTTCTGATATGTATCTATGGACATTGTTTCACTGTTCAAAACTCACATCAAAATATTTTATCTCTTCATTGTCTTTTTTGTATAAACTGTATTGTTGAGTGCTATTTAGTCATGTGCTATATTTGTTTCAATAAACAGACGGCAACTGTGAGCGTTATTGTTATATTGTCCATTCTGTCGCTAATTGCTAGCCTGACTGCCCATCGTATAATAATCTAATTACTGATCAGGTTTGAATTATCACCTCGGATAATGAGTTATCGAACTTAGCCCACCAAACAGATTTCTGGCAATGCTGTATTTGCATATTACGCGGGCTGATGCGGGCGATTCGTTGGGTAAAGGGTTAAAAGATATCACCCAGCGCTGCAGTGCAACCACCTATCGAAACCACTCACAGTTGGAATTTACACCGGTCACCGGTGGTACCCCCCCCCCCCCCCCCCAGCTGAAACCCTCTATCCACATCCCTGGGATACGGTATTATCCGCAATAAAACATGGACCCCCACTACCGGATGTAGTGCATGTCCACGGCAACAACGCCTGTGCAGCATTGTACGTAGGGTTTAATAATTACATTGTTAATGTAGTTATACGTTTTGGGTCCAAATACTCAATTCCCATTGGTCAGCTGGATGAAAACGTCATGACCAAATGTAATTCATTTTCCAATGAATACATTTGGTAGAACTTTGACCCGCATTTACGGTAGAGCCCAGTTGACAGAATGTAATTCCGGCGGTGTTTGGGCGGATTTTTAACTTTTAGAGCCTCTCGCAGTGATCAACTCCGCTGCTGTTTCTTTAGTGACATTTCCCAACTGTGGCGTAAAGCCCGTTACTAAAATACTCGTTTCCATTTCTAAAGTTGTGAAAATTAAAAACCAGATTTGTCCGCTTTGTCTTTTGTGTGATGGTGGTTTTTCGCCACGTTCGTTCGTACATGTTTTATTTCGTCTTTCTGCTTTGTTGTTTAGTAAAAAGTAGTTTAAACAGTTACGGAATGCAATGATAAGAATTGAAGGGATTCATACAATTTGTACCTATTCCCACACGTTCATACTCCAATAAAGATGATAAAAATTGCATTCAATTCTTAAATATATTCCCTGGTTTTATAGAACCTGGAACTGGAATGAAATTACTCTCAGAACCGGGAACCGGGGAATTGCCCGGGTAAAATCATGTACATTTACGAGGGTAACATGACGCATTTATTTTAATAATAATTAGCATATTTCATTGACAAACTCTCTCCCACCTCCAAACGGAAAAGTTCTGTTCCTGTGATAAGTATGAAAACTCAGACCCGCTTCAGTCTCGTCTTTATTTTCAGATTAACTCGCATCATCACCTCTACCTTCTACACCATCTTCACTGCCGTCACCAGTCTCCTCATCTTTAAGCAGAGGAGACTGGTGACGGTAGTGAAGAGGGTGTTGATGTTGGAGGAGGTAGTGAACAGTGATAATAGTAATTCTGAAAATGAAGATGAGTTTGCACATTGAACCGGGTTAATAAGATTTTGCTGTTGAAATATTGACCTTCTGAAAGTAACTTGCCACTCGAAAACAGATACGTTTACAAATTTAATGTTCAGTGAGGGATTTTTGCCTTTCATCGGGAGCGCGGTGGCGTCGTGGTAACCGGTTCTCGTCAGATCACCGAAGTTAAGCACCGTCGAGCACGGTTAGCAGTTGGATGGGTGACCATTTCAGCGACTGATTCGCGCTACTGCGTTGTGTCCTTGGGCAAGACACTTTACCCCGATTGCCCACATGGGGGCACGATGACGCTGTGTACTAAGGCGTACTGCACGTCGATGGTGTGCATGTCTTCAACCAATCTAACCCTGCCTGTGCCGCGGTGCAGAGTTCAGAGTTACGATGTTGGAGAGCTGACAGCTGCTCGTCGTTGCTCGGTGGTTCTCTCCGGGTACTCCGGCTTCCTCCACCCGTAAAACTGTCACGGTCACGATTAGCCATTGTGCATAAGTATGTGACCTTAAACACCAATAAATAAATAAATAAATAAATAAATAAATGCCTGTCATCACCAAACCAACCAGAGTGACAGATTATTCTGCGATGCTCTTAGACAATATCTTTTCAAATAATTTAATTAACTCTTTCAAATCTGGCATAATTCTCACTGATGTATTCGCCCATTTTGGAATCTTTTACGCTGAATCAGCAAATATGTCACTATAGATGGCAAAATGCCACTTCTACCTAGGAAAATAAACTCTAGCAGTTTTGAATATTTCAAGGTATTGCTGTCCCAGTGTGATTTTGCTCCAGTTATGGAATCCAACTGTCCTAATGCTGTCTATGAACACTTTTTAAACATTTTCCTGAATGCATTTGACTCGGCATTTCCTTTGCATAGTCAAAAACGGAATAAGAAATACATAAAGCGACAGCCTTGGATGACGAAAGATCTTCTAATCTCAGCCAATAACAAGAATAAATTTTTCATGAAGAAATAAAGAAGTCCTACAGATTTTAATGTTAGAAATTACAAAATTTACTGTCGGCTGTTCAACAGAATTAAAAAAAAACAGTAAAGCTATGTATTACGAAAACGTCCTCTTGGAAAATTTATTTATTTATTGGTGTTTAAGGTCACATATTTTTGCACTGGGGCTAACCATGACCGTGACAGTTTTACGGGTGGAGGAAGCCGGAGTACCCGGAGAGAACCACCGAGCAACTGTCAGCTCCCCAACATACCAACTCCACACCAGCAGGGTTAGCATTGGTTGAAGACAGGTGCACCATCGACGTGCAGTACGCCATAGTACACAGCGTCAACGTGCCCCCACGTGGGCAATGGAGGTTAAGTGTCTTGCACAAGGACACAGCGCGGTTGCCTCAGGTGGGATTCGAACCGAGGACCTCTCGGCTTGCAGCCTGCAACTCTACCAACTGAGCCACCGCTCCCCCTCCTCTTGGAAAATAAAAGTAATATGCGAAAAACATGGCAAATTCTAAATAACGCTCTAACCCTTCACCTAACGTATCGCCCGCACCCACCCGCGTAATAAGTAAATTGAGCAGTTGAAAAAGTTGAATTTTTCAAAATATTTCAACAAAACCATATCATGTGACCCCTCATTGGAACGAGCTCATTGAGCTCGTTCCAATGAGGGGTCACATGATATGGTTTTGTTGAATTTTTTTTATTTTAGAAATTTAAAAAAAAAACATTTAAAATAATAAATTTTGATATCGTCTGCGATGGGTAAAGGGTTACATAGAAACAAAAACAAAAGCAATTTACCTTCCTTTTTTTAATCTGGGTGAAAAAAGGATAAATACCCCGAACAAAATCGCTCACGAATTTAATAATTTCTTTGCAAATATAGGAAAGGAGACCTCAAAACAAATAACGAATCCCCGCAAATCTTTCTCCGAATTCATGATATATCCACTCCCAGATAATATGTTTATTTTACCAACGTCGTCCCTGGAAATTATCAATATTGTAACTAAAATGAAGCCTAAAGCAAGTCAGGACTGTGATAATATTTCATCCAGTATCCTTAAACAATCGATAGATTCGGTTGCCAAACCCCTTGCCCATATCATGAACAATTCATCCAGTCAGGGAATAGTTCCCGACAGAATGCAAATTGTAAAGGTGATGCCTATCTTTAAATCGAGTGATGAAAATAACTTCACAAATTATAGACCAATAAGTATTCTCCCTGTCTTTTCAAAGATTTTAGAAAAACTGATGTTTGTTAGACTGATAACATTTCTGAACAAATTCGATATTCTCTATTTATTTATTTATTTATTTATTTATTTATTTATTTATTTATTTATTTATTTATTTATTTATTTATTTATGTTTTTAAGGTCACATATTTCTGCACAACGGCTAATCATGACCATGACAGTTTTACGGGTGGAGGAAGCCGGAGTACCGGGAAAGAACCACCGAGCAACGGCGCGCAACTGTCAGCTCCCCAACCTACTAACTTTATACAGGCAGGGTTAACATTGGCTGAAGACAAGTGCACCATCGACGTGCAGTACGTCTTAGTACACAACGCCACCGTGCCCCCACGTGAGCAATGGGGGTGAAGTGTCTTGCCCAAGGACACAACGCGGTTGTCGCAGGCTTGCAGCCTGCACCTCTACCTGCTGAGCCACCGCACCCCCGATATTCTCTATCACCACCAATATGGTTTTAGGAAGCAGCATAGCACATTACATCCAGTTATGCAACTGTTAAAACATGTTGCTGTCGAAAATAACAAAGTCAGTAAGGACACCACTTTAGCTATTTTTCTTGACCTTTCCAAAGCCTTTGATGCAATAAACCACGACATCCTTCTTCAAAAACTCGAATATTATGGAATAAGAGGTGACGCTTTAAGTTGGATCAAAAACTATCTGAAGAACAGGAATCAGTATGTATCGTTTGGTGACAGTAAATCTAATCTAACTGAACTGACATGTGGAGTTCCACAAGGTTCTATATTGGGCCCTATTTGTTTTTCTAATATGCATTAATGACATAAGTAATTCAACTGCATTAAATGCCTTGTCGTTTGCCGATGACATAGAAGCATATAAGTCTGGAGCGGAGATAAATGCCCTAGTCTAAGATTTCAATGAGGAATTAAAAATGTATATTTGACTGGTGCACAGCCAACCACCTTGTCCTGAACGAAAAGAAAACGAAATATATCTTACTTAATCCAGGTCACTGAGAAAGGAATGTTACTCACCAGAATATCTGTATAAACAATCGGGTAATCTGCAAGGTTGGCAGTGGGGAAAGTGAGAAGTCCTTAAAGTTTCTTGGTATAAATATTGATGACAACTTATCGTACAACGCCCACGTATCTCAACTCTGCACGAAAGTTGCATTTGCCAACTTCGTTCTCAGTACAGTTAAAAAGTTTCTCCCTCATAATGTTATGAAAACTTTATATTTCACTCTGATACAGAGCCACTTCATCTATGGAATTCCTTTATGGGGTGCGTTAAAAGCCTGTGATCGTCTTCAAAAACTGCAGAAACGAGCACTACGAATAATAAATAATAAGAAATACAATGCCCACACTGACCCACTATTTATCAAAGATAGTATATTGAAGTTAAAAGATTTATACAAATTACACGCCTTATTATTTATGTTTGATTAGCATAATCGGAAACATCTCGGTTTCATTTGCAAACTTCTTCTCAATTGTAAATAACCAATCCAACATGATTACTCGCCAGGCAGGTCTCTTATGCACACACAAAACCAGAAGCAAAACTTTGGACAAATGACCCGTCTTTGCGCTACCAAAGCTATGGAATGAGTTAGAAATAGATACCAGAAATACAGAGAATAGGAAAGACTTCAAGAAAAAGTTAACAACAATATTTTTTTTTCTCTTATTCCGAAACCATTTCCTGTTCGAGCCCTTATTGTACGGATTGTATAAACTAAACTTAACCCTTGTACAACGCGGATAGCAGAGACATTTACCATAAAACATTCTTGAATAACTAAACATTCTTATTTTTTTGTTTCGGAGACATAGCTCGTGTGCCTTCATTGTGGCGAGCTCAATGAGATCGCCCCAATGGGGGATCGTGGGCTGTGATTTTGAGACAAAGTGTGAAAACAAAATAAAATGTGAATATCGACTTCTATGAATAGCTCTGGGTGGTTTCGGCGGCTACGTTAGTAAAGGGTTAACGATAAAAACACGTGTTGTCTTTGACAGTAATTGTTGTCTGCTATTCTCGTCCATGTCGCTTCACATTCAGCTCCCATCAACCATTTCGTAGATCAACTTATACTCTTACTACCTCCAAGCTAATGGGAGGAATGGTGTCAGCAGAATCAAGAGAGCGACCTTTCGCAGTTGATCATCAGCGACATTTTGCACGCATGCTGGAATGAGACATAATAACTGGAATTCACAATGTTGCAGTGTAATACCTATTTCTTTCTCTTTTTCTTCTATATTTCTCAGGGAAAGGCAGGAAGACAGCCAATCTGGCTATGCCTTCTCCTGCCAGTATACGATGCATTAATTATTTGGATTATTGTATTTATATGTACTAAATGCAATATTTCTTTTTGTTGAAATTTCAATATGTTAACTACATGTACTACAGTACGTGGATAGTGTATTATCACTAAATCACCCACAGAGTGGAGATTCTACCCAAGCAATAATTGCAAATTTGTTGCAAAGCATAACCAGCACAAGCAAAGTTTCAGCCAATGGACCTCCGGGTTAAACCCGGAGGTCCATTGGCTGAAACATTACTTGTGTTTTTTTGTCGATATGTACAAAATTTGAAAGTTATAGCTTGGGGGATAACTCCACTCCGCGGGTAATTTAGTTACAATCCACTCTCAACGTGCTGTATATGTATACATTGTTAATTTCCTTTGAGAAATCATCTTGAAAAAGAAGAAACCCATATCTGTTTCCTTTTTCACAATGTTGATCTGGGGATGCTCTAAAATCTTCACGGGTGAAGGAAAACTTCTTTTCTCACAGTTGTAATGCAACCCATGCACAAAATAGGAGATTTTACCCCAAACTGGGAAAATGTGGCTATTTTAATCCATTTTTCGAGCAATCAACTTCTGTCATTCAGCTGTGTGTATTTAAATGATGTAGTAAGATTTTCATTGTGTGTTGTTTTCCACAGGAAAGATCAAGGTGACACCTTTCAGACAATGTTTTTATTATGAACATTTGTGCATTGGGAGGGCGGGGGGAGGGGGTGGTGGTAATTTGAATGCGAACTATCCTCGATCGTGTTAATGAAAGTACATTTCCTGAAAAAAATAGACATCCAACTGAATAACAGTAACAAGACCTTAGTAGGGCTGCACGATATTCAAAACTGAATAGCGGTATCGGTATTCAAAAAACATACCGTGGTATTCCGGTGTATCGAAAACTGTTCAAATATATGAACACAAATACCACAATTGAGACTCGTGGCATCACAGTCAGAACGAATTAGCATGCCTTGATGATGCAGTTCGAAAAACCTTTACCCAACGCAGACGATATCAAAATTTATTATTTTCAAAATTAGTTTATCAGATTTTAACCAAAGATTTCAACAAAACTATTTCATGTGACCCCTCATTGGAACGAGCTCAACGAGTTGAAACTTTTGAAAATTATTTCAACTGCTGAATTTGTATATTACGAGGGCACAAGCAGACGATTCCTTGGATAAAGGGATAATATTATTCATTCGGAGCTACAGTTAAAAAACTCAAGACATCTTGAAAATTAAATTGAGGGTAAATAAATAATGACGATAAACCGATATTTTTGTAATTACACCGGTATTCAATCGATATTGGTTTGAATACCGGTATATATCGGTTTATCGATATACCGTGCAGCCCTAGACCTTAGTGTTAGTAAAGTATTGTGTTTGCTGTTTGTGTCACAGCAAGGATGAGATTTGAGGTTTAACATTGTGTCGAAAGTTCAAACTGACAAGCAGAAATGTAGTTTATGGATTTATCCCAACTCACGCAACAGTAGTATGTCTCGTATGTTTCACCGCTCATTTGGGGGATCTCATCGGGGGATCTCACGTGACGTAATAGTCACGTGACCTAGTGCCGCCGTGTTTGGTTGTCATGGTAACCCGCGTGAGCGGCCATGTTGTGACGTTATCTCCATAGTGATACGTGGTGTGAGTGCGCATGCGCAGCGCGTGTTGTTAGGGTTATACGTGTTTCCGTCGTCCATTTTGTATACTGGAGGCCGCCATCTTAGTTTCTATGGTAGCACGTGGTTGCTATGTTACCCAATTTTTCTGCAATGGGACGGGGTATGTTTGGAGGGTATGTTCGATTGAATCGGAGTAAATCTAATTACCACAAACAACCCGACAATCCTTCCAAATCACCAAAATCCACCCCAACTTTTACTATTTCGAATTCTTTCAGAATTGTCTGCTTCTATCTATATATACAATAGTTTACGTCTACCTGACCATGTTCCTTTGTTCTAGAGTATAGTCCAGTAGCGTAGAAGAGCCTATTAGTTGGAACAGTTTACCTTATTATTACTATATTTAGCAGTTTCTGGTCTATTCTTCTCAGTTCTGACCCTATTCCGTGTACTCTTGTTGTTTCATTTGTCTAGATCATTTATAACCAATCAGATTGCTTGATTTCCCATAATCTGTATGCAGGGTTATCTCCCTTGTGTATAACAAAAACAGTCCCAAAGCCAATAAGCTATCGAGCAGTTACTGATAAGTCATTGCTCGAACGACTCGAATCCCATCGAGCAAATGAGCCAACGAGCATTTGCTCGTTCGAGTGACTCCTCGAACGACTCTTAGACTCATTTCAGAAAAAGGGATTCCATAGCATAGGCGTTTTCAAAAAAGGGATTCCACAAATGGGATTCCAAAAAAGGATTCCAAAAGTGGGATTCCGTCTTATGTCGAGTGACTCGCAACTATTGCTCGAATGACTCGAATCCCATCGAGCAAATGAGCCAACGAGCATTTGCTCGTTCGAGTGACTCCTCGAACGACTCTTAGACTCATTTCAGTATTTGAGGATACCTATGGCCCAGGTATTGTATTATTTGAGGATACCTATCGAGGATACCTTTTAGAGGATACTTATCTGAGGATACTATTACCTGTACTACAAGACATACCTATCCCAAATATCCCTTATAAGCCATCGAGCAGTTACTGAAAAGTCATTGCTCGAACGACTCGAATCCCATCGAGCAAATGAGCCAACGAGCAATTGCTCGTTCGAGTGACTTCTCGAACGACTCTTCGACTCATTTCAGTATTTGAGGATACCTATGACATGGCTACGTATCAGATGAGGATACCTTTTGAAGATACTAAATTGAGGATACCTATGGCCTGGTATTGTTGGAGGATACCTGTTGTTGTACACCAGAAATTCCCGAAAGCTGTTGAAGGGACAATTAGTATTTCCAATGGATTTTACGTTCAAAACAATTGCGTGTAACTAACATAGAAATACTAATTGTCCCTTCAACAGCTTTCGGGAATTTCTCGTGTACAACCTGTTGTACTTTCTTGTAATGATATGGACGCGCAGTCATAGTAAAAGATTTTAATATACAATATTCACACACAAAGCCAAAAATTATTGTATACGTGAAACATTTTCAACAGAGGGGAAAACAGACAAAACTCTTCAATGTTATAGTTCGTGTCAGACACTGGCTAGGTTGGGTAGACTAAAAAACTGAGAATGTGTGGCGGAACTCAGTGTCCGGGATCTATCATAATAAACACAAATTCTCAGTTATACAACAAACTATATCATTATGTTGTATTATACACGTTAATACTAATATAGAAAGTTTCTTTAATACCCTCGAGTGTTGATGAAAAAACACGGAATCCATATTTTACGGAATCGGCTAGGAATCTCAATTACGGAATGCTTTATATGTATACAGTGATTTAACATTTTGAAGGCTTGAGCGAAGGTATAGCTAGGAAGTAATGGATGAGATATGGGGCAGAATAACAGAAGTACACAGATGTAAGGTTTCTACAACAGGTATCCTCCAACAATACCAGGCCATAGGTATCCTCAATTTAGTATCCTCAAAAGGTATCCTCATCTGATACGTAGCCATGTCATAGGTATCCTCAAATACTGAAATGAGTCGAAGAGTCGTTCGAGGAGTCACTCGAACGAGCAATTGCTCGTTGGCTCATTTGCTCGATGGGATTCGAGTCGTTCGAGCAATGACTTTTCAGTACTTGCTCGATGGCTTATAAGGGATATTTGGGATAGGTATGTCTTGTAGTACAGGTAATAGTATCCTCAGATAAGTATCCTCTAAAAGGTATCCTCGATAGGTATCCTCAAATAATACAATACCTGGGCCATAGGTATCCTCAAATACTGAAATGAGTCTAAGAGTCGTTCGAGGAGTCACTCGAACGAGCAAATGCTCGTTGGCTCATTTGCTCGATGGGATTCGAGTCATTCGAGCAATAGTTGCGAGTCACTCGACATAAGACGGAATCCCACTTTTGGAATCCTTTTTTGGAATCCCATTTGTGGAATCCCTTTTTTGAAAACGCCTATGCTATGGAATCCCTTTTTCTGAAATGAGTCTAAGAGTCGTTCGAGGAGTCACTCGAACGAGCAAATGCTCGTTGGCTCATTTGCTCGATGGGATTCGAGTCGTTCGAGCAATGACTTATCAGTAACTGCTCGATAGCTTATTGGCTTTGGGACTGTTTTTGTTATACACAAGGGAGATAACCCTGCATACAGATTATGGGAAATCAAGCAATCTGATTGGTTATAAATGATCTAGACAAATGAAACAACAAGAGTACACGGAATAGGGTCAGAACTAAGAAGAATAGACCAGAAACTGCTAAATATAGTAATAATAAGGTGAACTGTTCCTACTAATAGGCTCTTCTACGCTACTAGACTATACTCTAGAACAAAGGAACATGGTCAGGTAGACGTAAACTATTGTATATATAGATAGAAGCAGAGAATTCTGAAAGAATTCGAAATAGTAAAAGTTGGGGTGGATTTTGGTGATTTGGAAGGATTGTCGGGTTGTTTGTGGTAATTAGATTTACTCCGATTCAATCGAACATACCCTCCAAACATACCCCGTCCCATTGCAGAAAAATTGGGTAACATAGCAACCACGTGCTACCATAGAAACCAAGATGGCGGCCTCCAGTATACAAAATGGGCGACGGAAACACGTATCACCCTAACAACACGCGCTGCGCACGCGCACTCACACCACGTATCACTATGGAGATAACGTCACAACATGGCCGCTCACGCGGGTTACCATGACAACCAAACACGGCGGCACTAGGTCACGTGACTATGACGTCACGTGAGATCCTCCGATGAGATCCCCCAAATGAGGGGTGAAACATACGAGACATACTACTGTTGCGTGAGTTGGGATAAATCCATAAACTACATTTTTGCTTGTCAGTTTGAACTTTCGACACAATGTTAAACCTCAAATCTCATCCTTGCTGTGACACAAACAGCAAACACAATACTTTACTAACACTAAGGTCTAGGGCTGCACGGTATATCGATAAACCGATATATACCGGTATTCAAACCAATATCGATTGAATACCGGTGTAATTACAAAAATATCGGTTTATCGTCATTATTTATTTACCCTCAATTTAATTTTCAAGATGTCTTGAGTTTTTTAACTGTAGCTCCGAATGAATAATATTATCCCTTTATCCAAGGAATCGTCTGCTTGTGCCCTCGTAATACACAAATTCAGCAGTTGAAATAATTTTCAAAAGTTTCAACTCGTTGAGCTCGTTCCAATGAGGGGTCACATGAAATAGTTTTGTTGAAATCTTTGGTTAAAATCTGATAAACTAATTTTGAAAATAATAAATTTTGATATCGTCTGCGTTGGGTAAAGGTTCTTCGAACCGCATCATCAAGGCATGCTAATTCGTTCTGACTGTGATGCCTCGAGTCTCAATTGTGGTATTTGTGTTCATATATTTGAACAGTTTTCGATATACCGGAATACCACGGTATTTTTTTGAATACCGATACCGTTATTCAGTTTTGAATATCGTGCAGCCCTACTAAGGTCTTGTTACTGTTATTCAGTTGGATGTCTGTTTTTTTCAGTAAATCTACAACATTTCATTAACACGATCGAGGATAGTTCGCATTCAAATTACCCCCCCCCCCCCCCTCCCAATGCACAAATGTTCATAATAAAAACATTGTCTGAAATTTATTGGGGTTTAAAACACTTTCGACTGCCAGGGCCACCTTGTGTCGGACTGTTTTACGGGAAGAGTAAGCCGGAGTACCCGGAGAGAACCACTGAGAAACGACGAGCAACTGTCAGACTCCCCAACGTACTAACTCCTCACAAGCAGGGTTAGCATTGGTTGGAAAATGGGGATTTAGTACCTTGCCCAAGGATATAACGCGGTTGCCGCAGATGGGATTCGAACCGAGTACAGATTTTGCGATTGATGATTTATCATGCATTCATACACAAATATGAACGAAGTATAAGAAACATACGAACCGACAGACAGTCGACACTGGCCACTATTCCGTCTATTCTGTGTGGCTTTCATTAGTGGATGTGGTTTTATGATTCAATTCAATTATTAAGGGTGGCCTTGACACATTGACTAGCGCATTGGACTTCGCTGATCCATTTTTGTATCCGTCTAAAAGGAAGCGCGGTGGCTCAGTAGGTAGAGGTGCATGCTGCAAGGCGACCTCTCCGTTCGAATCCCACCTGCGGCGACCGCGTTGTGTCCTTGGGAAAAACACTTCATCTCCATTTCCCGCATGGGGGCACGATGACGCCGTGTACTAAGGCGTACTGCACGTCGATGGTGCGCATGTCTTCCACCAATCTAACCCTGCCTGTGCTACAGTGCGGAGTTATGATGTTGGGGAGCTGGCAGCTGCTCGTCGTTGCTCGGTGTTCCTCTTCAGGTACTCCGGCTTCCTCCACCCGTAAAACTGTCACGGTCATGATTAGCCATCGTGCATAAATATGTGACCATAAACACCAATAAATAAATAGATAAATCCGTCTAAAGGGCAATGAATGTGGCTTATCTTACGTTGTACACCTATGATAACAAAAATGGTGATATTAGAAATTCGCCAAAACATCACCACCTCTCTGGAGATAATATATCCATTCAAAAGTACTTTAAACATTGCAGACTCGTCCTCCGTCAGAGTGACGTACAAATATAAGCTGCATCATAAGAACGGAAAAATTACGCGTCGCTCACAGTCTAAAATCAGTTGCGTTAAAAATAAACACAAATCAACTGGGTTGAGTGAATATGAACCCAAATGGGTTCATATTCCCTCAACCCAGTTGATTTGGGTTGATTTTAACTCAACCGATTTTCAGAGTGCATGTTTCACTTCGGTAGCCAACAAATTATGGACTTCACATCACGACCTCTGACGACAAAAACCTATCTATGTCTTCCTTGCGTGGCAGCACGTATGACGTAATTCTCCTTACTCAAACAGTCTTACCATACAGTCTACTCTATGGTATTACTGCTAGAGTATCAATCCGATGAGCAATGTTTGAGTTTGTGGATCACGTTGTTTGATAATACTTCAACCAATAGTAGGTTTGATATCATTTGTTTCCTTTTAAAGTTCTGGCCAAAATGCGGAAACAGACGTTCAGAAATCGGTGAAGCACGTGCCGAACTATTTAGATGTTGATGTATAATATGCCATGTATCAAAACTAATACGCCGCGATGTCGCGAAGATGACCGATTGATGGGGCTGTAAATATCCCAACTCCATGATAAAGACATGTCTTCGTTTAAGGTAGGCTTTGCCTTCATAATGTAGTTGGACATTAGTCGCGATTATTTATTTGTTTATTGGGGTTTAACGACACTTTCGACAGCCAGGCTCACCTCGAGTCGGAGAGTTTTACGGGTGGAGGAAGCCGGAGTACTGGAGAGAACCACTGAGCTACCGCGAGCAACTTTTAGACGCCCCAACGCACTAACTAAACACGAGCAGGGTTAGCATTGGTTGAAGACAAGTGGAGCGTCGACGTGCAGTACGCCTCAGTACACACCGCCACCGTGTCCCAACGAGTGCAATCAGAATGAAGTGCCTTGCTCAAGGGCACAACGCAGTTACCCCTGGAGGAGATCGAATCTTGGACCTATCGATTTGGAGTTCAATGTCATAACCATTGAGCCGCCGCGCCCCATTGTCAGTGGCGATTAAAGTTCAATATAAAATAGGGATTCTCTAGTCAGTCGCGATTAAAGTTTAATATAAAATAGGGATTCTCTAGTCAGTCGCGATTGAAGTTCAATATAAAATAGGGATTACCTATTCAGTCGCGATTAAAATTCAATATAAAATAGGGTCCCCCAGTCAGTCGCGATTAAAGTTGAATATAAAATAGGGATTCCCTGGTCAGTCGCGATTTAATTTTCAATTTAAAACAGAGATTCCTTACTCAGTCGCGATTAGATTTCAATATAAAATAGAGGCCTACATGTAGTAGTCGTGACGCAACACCCTATTTAACCCTTTACCTAACACAAAAGACAGACGACACTTGCAAATAAAATTCTTGAATAACTAATCTTTCTTTCCAATAAGCTGTTTTTGAGACAAAAAATAAAAAAAAAGAAAATTGAATGGTGAATTTTTACTTTGGGTAAAGAGTTAATTAACACATAACCCTCCCTGCCCCGCCCCAACCCCCACCGCCCTAACATCCCAAATCGGAAACTAGAGACGACCACATGTATGACCTACTGTATGTGCTATACACATGTAATTAACAAATCTAGTGAAACTGCTTGATCACAATTTATTTATTTATTTATTGGTGTTTAAGATCACATATTTATGCACAATGGCTAATCATGACCGTGACAGTTTTACGGATGGAGGAAGCCAGAGTACCCGGAGAGAACCACCGAGCAACGGCGAGCAGCTGCCCGCTCCCCTACATCGTAACTCCACACTGCAGCACAGATAGGGTCAGATTGGTTGAAGACATGCGTACCATCGACGTGCAGTACGCCTTAGTACACGGCGTCATCGTGCCCCCACGCGGTCAATGGAGATGGAGTGTCTTGCCCAAGGACACAACGCTGTTGCCGCGTTGCCGCAGGTGGGAATCGAACCGAGGACCTCTCGGCTTGCAGCCTGAACCTCTACCTACTGAGCCACAGCGCTCCCGCATGATAACAAGCACATGCGAATCGTTATTTAACACTCTAAACCAGGTAGGGCCCTGTAGAGCTTCGATTCTTCTCGATTACGAATCTTAAGTTTCTATCCAGTTCGATTCAAATCGGCTTCACGATTCGTTTCCATTCGAATCTTTTTATTGGATTACAGCATCAGTCATCTTGGCCGTCTCACCATACGTACAGTTCTGTTAGAAATTATACATAAATAATATTGAGTACAGTTTCCGCTATCTAAACAAAAACAGCATCTGTACCCATGCCACCAGTCATGCTAATTCCAGTCTCACTGGACACGACCACTGTTGAATTTTTTTTAAGTTTCCAAGCAATATCAACGATGAGCTGTTGCATGCTGCGAGTCGTGTGCAGTGTCCACTACTGATGATTGTTGCATCCGTTTCTGTTTTTGAACTAGAATCGTTAGCTGGCAATATTCCAACTACATCACCAAGGCATGCCTTCGACGAAGGCATGCCTTGGTGGTGTAGTTGGAATATTTTATCAGTCGTGAGTTGAGCCACCGCAGTCAGAACAAATTAAATTGCCATATCTTTAAAAATGCTAATGATTCATTTTAGTCAGTTATATTAGGTAGAAAATACAATTATAAAAAGTTTTATAGTGTTGGCCCCGGGAGTTTACAATATTTATTATTTATTTATTGGTGTTTAAGGTCACATATTTCTGTACAATGGCTAACCATGACCGTGACAGTTTTACGGGTGGAGGAAGCCGGAGTACCCAGAGAGAACCACCGAGCAACGGCGAGCAACTGTCAGCTCCCCAACATACTAACTCCACACAAGCAGGGTTGGCATTGGTTGAAGACAGGTGCACCATCGACGTGCAGTACGCCTTAGTACACAGCGTCACCGTGTCCCCACGTGGGCAGTGGGGGTGAAGTGTCTTGCCCAAGGACACAAAGCGATTGCCGCAGGTGGGATTTGAACCGAGGACCTCTCGGCTTGTAGCCTGTACCTCTACCTACGGAGATATTAATAGGTAGAAAATACAATTATAAAAGTTTTATAGTGTTGGCCCCGGGTGTTTACAATAAATTGTAATGTAAAATAGTAATGACGTCATATATCGTACCTTGAGTGGAACAAGATGACATCTCAGTGCTAAATTTATGTCACTTTGCTCCACTCAAGGGACTAAAGACAGCTTTAGAAATCACCCCACCGATTGGTTATCTTCTTTATTTAGTGATTATCGTAGTTATACCTGATACTCCCCCGCACCCCATTGGCATCGCCACGCGTAAAATATGCTAGAAACGAATACTCGAGAGATTCTCATTTACAGTTCTAGGAAAGTAAATTCTAAAATAACTAGTGCTCTTCTGGTGGTAGCTTATAATACACTATATAGAGGCAAAAACGCCCCCTAACCAATTTTACCTCAAACATTTAATAGAGGTTAAAATGTAGGAGATGAGCTGACTGGGCAATATTTATATAGCGCGCACGCGCGCGTAATATTTTCGAGGATTCTCAGCACTATTCATGGGGAATTCAGTGCTCAGTAATATTCAATTTACGGAAGATAAAATGGACATCTGCAAAATCCGAAACTAATATTTGTAATTCTCCTTTATTTTATCTTGCTTTATTTTTAATTTATTAATTTTTTTGACTGATGACATTGAATGTTCCATTTGTCTACACCGCAGTACCCAAGTGTTCCGGGAACAGAGATTAGTGTCTTGGGTGCTTCCAAAGTACTCGCCGTCATTAACTCGTCTTAGCGGTCGTTTTGGGATTATTGATGTCACGAAGGCATCTCATTTGTTTTCGTTTTTTGTCTTCTGATTTTCAAGGAAACGCACGTATCGGATGCAAGCCATTTCAGACACTGCCAATTTTAGTCACTTGGGCATCAAATCAATACGTTTCGGCCGGTTGCAATTTTGGTCTATTCAGCTACTGAAGAAATATCCATTTGGGAGTGTATTAATTGAGGGCTGGATGATGAAGCAACATTTTCGCATGATTTTTGTGATATAGAAAACAGTATGCGTATATAAGCATGTGCCTTTGAGCTAGCGCACAATGTGTCACATTGAGCCTTTTCACATAAGCACATACAACAAAAAAGGGATTCTCCAGAAGGCATCCTAGATAGGTATCCTCAAATAATACAATACCAGGTCATAGGTATCCTCAAATACCCGTATGTGCCTCTGCGCTAGGGGCACAATGTGTCACATTATGCCTTTTCACATAAGCACATATCGGCACATCCAGCATGTGCCTTTGTGCTAGTGCACAATGTGACACATTGTGCCTTTTCACCTAAGCACATATGACAAAAAATATTCTTCATAAGGTAATTTCTGAAAGGTATCCTCAAATAATACAATACCAGGCCAAAGGTATCTTCAAATACCGAAATGAGTCGAAGAGTCGTTCGAGGAGTCACTCGAACGAGCAATTACTCGTTAGCTCATTTGCTCGATGGGTTTCGAGTCATTCGAGCAATGACTTTTCAGTAACTGCTCGATTGCTTATTGGCTTTGAGAATGATTTAGGCGTTTGATATACACAAGGGAGATAACTATGCATAGAGATCACGGGAAATCAAGCAATCTGATTGGTTAGTTATAATCTATATAAATGATCCAGATAAATGAAACAACAAGAAAACTCGAAATAGGGTCAGAACTAACAAGAATAGACCATAAATTGCTAAATATAGTAACAATAAGCAAAAACTGTTCCAGCTTATAGGCTCTTCTACTCTACTGGAGTATACCTCAGGGCAAAAGAACGTACCCACAGGGTCACTCGGTACTATAGCTTTACTATTATAAGCCAAAGTATGGCGGTCCTCAAAATAATTCTGAAATAGTACAACTTGTCGGGGGTTGTTTGTGGTAATTCTTCGAGAATTCCAAACCAGAAAAATACTATTCAATTGAACGCACCCCCGGTACCCTCTTGGTACTATAGCACTACGAGCTAAGCCGATAAAATGGGGAAATAAAGTCGTTTTTGGTGATTTGGAGGGATTATGGTGTTTATTTGGGTTATTCTGCGAATCGGAAAATTACTCCTATTCGATCGTACACACCCTCCGAACATACCTCTGTCCTACTATAAGCCTTTGTGTAACATAGCAACCACGTGCTACCATAGTAACCAAGATGGCGGTCTCCAGCATACAAAATGGAAGACAGAAACGCGTATCACCCTAACAACACGCGCTACGCATGCGCACTCACACCGCATATCACTATGGAGATGACGTCACAAGATGACCGCTTACCCGGGTTACCATGACAACACAACATGGCGCCACTGGGTCACGTGACTATGACGTCACTTCCCCCTCCCCCACCCCCGAACAGGCACGATCTCCACATCTACTACTCATGATATATGCACAAAATAAGTGTTTTCATGGGCATTTTATTGCGCGCTTGTGCTTGCACAAAACTTTTCTTGTTGAATTTAGGACCCTCGGTAAAAATGTCACAGTGTCTATTTTGGAAAAGACTTAAAATATTTTCAAGGGCTGTCCTATCAAAATTGTAAGAGTTGAAAAATAAGGTGTGGGGGGCCAAGTAAAATATGCATTTTCAATTGAGAGCGAAACTGGACGGAAGTCGGGGAAATGCGAAATTTAAACACAAAAAAAAAAACACATGGCAACAAATATTTTTTTCCTGTTCGTGTTTTTAATGAGATGATATACTAAGTGGATACATGAATGTTCTCCACCAAATGAGCATGATGAGCTAAGGTGACACTGGTGACAGGAAAATGTTAACACTGTCACCGATGCAAATCATTTAGATTATTGTAACCGAGAAAGGGCACGCGTTACCCACATGTCGCCCCGCTATCCTCACTACAAAGGGGCCAGCTGCCACTGCTTCCGTTGTTCTTGGCTACAATCACCCCCCCCCCCCCCTCTTAGCGACGCCTTGTAGATACGCTTCGGCTTCGCTTGAAATGTGTAAACATTACTTTTATATAGCTTTATGAAGGCCATAAAACTTCACGGCACAAAGAAGGCCATTAAATTTCACAGAGATGTCATGTGTTGTCGCGCGCGGCCTGTGGCACGTGGTGGTGTTGTGCATGGATAATTTGTGTTGGCAATGTTTGTTCTCGCCCCACCGGTACAAAACGAAAACTAAGACCCGGTTCACTGAATCCAATTCAGATAAAGTGGCTGGATAAAAACGGGAATCGAATACTAGATAAAAAGGGTTCACAGCTGTGTCCTATTTTATAACACTGACCTTTCGTTGACTGAAAACTGTTATTTGTTTAGCTTCATATATACAGATGCAAACAAAAATACCTGACACCAAACACTTATTCTTTAGTATGAGCTCGTATATAAGTAAGATAACATTAAAAATAATGCATTTTCCAAAAAGTTAGCCAGAGAAATATTTAGCTGAGATGGTATAAAGATTTAAACACATGGATTTGAAACGCCCGAGTCTGGCCGACCAGCTTTCTTTGATTCTCTCGACTCTGTTTGCATTTCGAGAACGAGGTCTTAAATTTATTGTTTTGATTTCCTTCAAAGCGACGGATTCGTCTGTATTTAGTTGAGTGCGATTTCCGAGCTGGAACAATGTCTGAAGCCTGTTGCGCCGCTGGGAAACCAGTTCCATCCCAATACAGTGACAAAGGAAAAGTATATAACATTGGAGATTTACCTATATACGAGGTTGGCTCGGGAGAGAGAGTGGTGGTTGTTGCCTACGATATATTTGGTTTTGATATTCCGAACACCCGCCATGTGTGCGATATGATCGCGGAATCTGGATTTCGCGTGGTTATGCCTGATTATTTTAGAGGAAGTCCTTGGCCCGAGGATAACTTTCCGCCAAAAGACATGCAAGAACTGGTTAAGTGGGCAACGACAAATATTGAAAGCGTACCTGCTGATAATGTTAAGGTGTTGGAACATTTAAGGAGTGAAGGATCACGTAGCTTTGGTATTTTAGGATTCTGTTGGGGAGGTAAAGTTGCCATACAGGCTGGAGCAACAGGCGATTTCTTATCAACCTACTCACAATTGTTTACTACAGGCTTGCACTACAGTGGAAGTCCCTAACTCGGATAAAATACTCTCTATTTTTGTCTTTCCCAAGCAAGTTGGGAAAGAAAAGTGGTGCAAAAGCACCAATAAAAAATAAGCCAAAACTGGGTCGAGTGCAACCGGCGCAGACCCAGTACGGGACGCTCTCTCCCAAGTACAACTCCACGACTTCCGTTGCCAGTGCGCATACCGTCTCTAAAGACTCATTCTTTTTAAAATCCGCTTCGTGTCGAGATGTTTTTGCACGCTTATCAGTGTTCCACCAACTCGATGTTTGATGATTCCTGATTCATTATACCGCAGTGTATCCTTTGTATTCTCAGGAACAGTGTTTTATATTCTCTTTTTTCTTTTATATGTCCATCATGTATATTTATTTGCTCTCTCTCGAGTCGCGCGCGAATTTCGCGGGCCACGCGGTTCGGACTTAGATTATTTCACAATTATTGTTAATGCTTTTTTTGCAAACTTTTTTAATTGTGTTAGAGTTAGGTGTCAGCGGGGTACCACTCCTACAGTGTTTCTTCTTTCTGTTGAGAGTAGTCTTCCTGTTGGGTGGTTCCCGGTCGGCCGTCTGGGGTCTTTGTTTCTGTCACCTTTCTCTCTTTGGGGGTGTTCTGTTTTCTGATCTCACCTTCTCTGCTCCTCTCACCTCTTTCATGCCTAGGACAATTCCTTGTGGGCAGTGTCTGCTGCCTAAGCATGTGGACGATGTACATTCGTCGTGTTCCTCCTGTAATGGGTGTTCGGCCGAGCGGCCGTGTGGTGTCTGTGGAACATGGTCTTCCACCTTTTGGGCGTCTGTAAATCGTGTCGTTCGTTCTCGTGGCCGTGCCTCCCGCTCCCGCGGGAAAGGAGAACGTGGTCGTTCGGGGCCTCCCGAACCGACTCTGTCTGGTGAGAGTTATTCCTCCTCCGTGGGGGATGTGCAGTCTTTTCCTGTGGTGGATACTGCGGGAGCCGTTGAGTGTTCTGGTGTAGAGATGCCTGGTTCCGGGACTACGGTCCCCCTCCAGTCGACATCTGAGGCTGTCACTAGGGTTGTGACTCCTCCTTCGGAGCCGAGCCGGTGTGCTCTCTCCATTATTTCACCAGCCTCAACGACTCTCGACGTATCTACTACTGCTGCTGGTCCGTCTGCTTCGTTGTCTGTTTCAGCCGGCCTCGGCTTTTCGCTGCAGGGGACTGCAGAACTGTCCGATACTGTAGACGTGGGATATCGGCCCCAGCCTTCCCTGACTTCAACTCGGCGAAGTCGGAAGGGGCTGCCGGCCGAGCCCATCGCTGTGGTCTCGTCGCCGTCGAGTACCACAGTTGTGTCTTTGGATTCGGATGTTCATAGTGGAAACACTATGAACTCCGGGGCGTTTCCGTCCGCTCACTCTGGTCACACGACCAGTTTTGGGGGACCAACGCCTTTTGTGCAGCCTGGACCTTCTGCCCCGCAGAGGTCCGCGGTGACTCTCATGAGTTCTCGCAATATTGATCCTCGGGGTGCATCGTACCCCTATACACGTCTGCCTTCAGATGTTTCGGCTGCCGCCCGTCGTCCCGCGTCGGGTGTTTTGGAGGATCGTGACCCTTCGCTGGTTAAGAGGGTCAGAGGTGAAGCCACTTTGCCGGTTCGCTCCCCTGTCGAACCGGTCGGTACAGGCAGTGAGCTTAGGGAGGCCCTCTCCTTACTCACTCAGGTTCTCTCAAAGAGCCTTCCTGTTGCTTCCAGCGAGGCTATGGGTGGTTTCCAGGCGCCTCCTATGGCGCCGCCTCCCGGGATTGGAAACAGGCCGGTTTCCGATTCCTCTGGTGTCCCGACACCATGGGAGGCGTCAGCTGGTTTGCCCACTATGGGCTATGTGTCTTCCGACTCTGGGGAGGAGTCCGACATGCTTGAGGTCGAGGGCCAGCAGTCTTCGGACTTGGGGGCGGCTCTTGACTTTGTGTTTGGGTTTCTGCCTGAGCTCAAACCTGCTAACCAGCCGACAGTGTCAGCCTGGCCGCGATCTTCGGTCGCGCGCCAACAGCCTATGGAGCAACCTGCTTCTGGGCGCCTTCGACCGTGCCAGTCGGTACAGGTGGTTGAAGCTTTTTCAGCATTGGATGCCAAGCTGAATTCCAAGGCTTTGAAGACTTCGTTCTTCACCAGGGTTGACACCTTTTTGCCTCCTGTGCGTTATCGTTCCTACGATTCCGCCAATCCGTCAGTCTGCCAGACTTTGACGGTTCTGGATCAGGACTCCACTTCCCTCGGGCTTTCCAAGCCCAAGTCTGCCGTCATTCCAATGACGACTCTGGAGTCCACGTTGGGCTTATCTAGAGAGATGCTTGGCATGCTTTCTCTCTCAGATCACGTCGTCTCAGCTTTGGCTGCTTATCTGCCTCCAGATAAGTTTGACGAGGTACAGGCTCCTTTGCGTGTGCTGTCCAAGGCGCTTATGCACCTTACTCACACGCATGCCTGTAACACGGCCAATTTGGAATTAGTTCGAAGGGACGCTGTGCTGGACACAGGACGATCCCTTCCCGAGGAGCAGCGTGCTACTCTTCGATCTGCTTCTTTGGCAGGTCCGCAACTTTTCCATGGTTCCGTGTCGACGGTCCGGGATGACGTCCTACGTCATTCCAAAGATCAGCTGCTGTTTCGTCAGCTTGATCAGCCTTCTCGGGGAGGCAAGGGCCGTTCCAAGCCTAACAAGTACCCTTCTGCTTCCTCTGTGAAGCAAAAGGCTGGTCCTTCTGCCGCCGCCTCTGCTTCTTACTCACGGGGTAAAGGTAGGGGTCGGCAGAATCGAGGGAAGTCTCAGGATTCTTCATTTCACAGAGGAGGTGGTTTCTCCTCTCGCGGGCCTCGTCGGGGCTCGAAATGAAGGTCCTCACCTCGACTCGTCCCAGGTTGGAGGAAGGATAGCAGAGTTTGCAGACCATTGGACCACCATCACATCCGATCCATGGGTGTTAGATGTTGTTCGGTCCGGGCTGCGCATATCCTTCCGACGGCACCCCACTCTGTCAAGGGTGCCTCTTCCAACCACAGTTCCTTCAGACGTTTTACGTCGGGAACTTTTGTCCACGGAGATTGCCAATCTCCTGGCAAAGGGGGCGATCGAGGTCGTCAAGAACGTTCAGTCAGTGGGTTTCTATTCCCGCCTGTTCTTGGTGCCGAAGAAGGACGGCCGACTCCGACCGGTTATCGATCTGAGCATCCTGAACCAGTCTATCATTGCTCCCAAGTTCAGCATGGAGACTTTCAGGTCGGTCCGCCATTCAATTCACCAGGGAGATTTCGCCGCCAGCATAGACCTGCGAGACGCTTACTTCCACGTTCCGATGCATCGGGCGTCACGGAAGTATCTCAGGTTCGCTTTTCTGGGGCGAGTTTACCAGTTCAAGGCCATGCCGTTCGGCCTCAACCTGGCTCCTTGGGCGTTCACCAGACTGATGTCGCATGTGATAGCGTTCCATCGCACACAGTCCAGGGTGACTACTTCGGCATATCTGGACGATATCCTCCAGAGGCATTCCAATGCTGCCTTACTGGAATCGGATGTCGCCACTCTGTTGAGCTTGCTCACGTCGCTAGGATTCAGAGTCAACGAGGAGAAGTCGGACCTGGTCCCTTCTCAGTCGTTTTGTCATCTGGGGATGTCTTTCCAAACCAAATTCAATTTGGTGGCTGTTCCCCAGGCCAAGGCTGTGATTCTCTCAGCTTTTGCTCTGACTCTGTCCCAGTCCAGGTCCGCGACCGCTCGGAGTTTTCTCCGGCTGATCGGTCTCTGCGGTTCGGTGACGGATCTCATTCCTCTAGGTCGGCTGCGTGTCAGACCTCTCCAACACTTTCTGCTCAGTCGTTGGAGACCGAATGTAGATTCTCTGGATCAGGTGCTTCCGTTTCCGGACTCTCTGTATCCTCACCTTCTTCCCTGGACAGATGTTCAGTGGATTACGCAGGGTGTTCCGCTGGACTTACCCACGTCCGATCGCGTCCTGACGGCAGATGCCAGCGATCTCGGATGGGGTGCGACGTTGGATCCTCTCGGTCTTTCCCTACACGGGATGTGGGACCAGGATCAAGCAGCTCTACACATCAACCAGAAGGAGCTTCTTGCTCTTCTTCTGAGTTTCAGGCAGTGGATCCCTCACTTGTCGAATCGCCAGGTCCTTCTACTATCCGACAATTCGACAGTGGTTGCTTACATTCGGAACCAGGGCGGCACGCACTCGCTTCCGATGTACGAGTTGGCTCGGGATCTTTTACTGCTCGCTCAGGAGGTTCACGCCGGGGTGGTTGTTCGTCACATTCCCGGTCGTCTGAACGTCCTAGCCGACTCCCTGTCCCGACAGGGCAGGGTTATTTCCACCGAGTGGATGCTTCACAGGGCAGTGTTCCAGTCGCTTTGCGATCTCTGGGGACGTCCCCACATCGATCTCTTTGCGACTCGTTGGAACCATCAGGTGGACACTTTCGTGTCCCCGTGTCCAGATCCTCTGGCTTTTGCCGTGGACGCTCTGTCACTCGATTGGAACGGTCTAGTCGGCTACGCCTTCCCGCCGGTTCCGATTCTTCCTCAGGTTCTCGCCAAAATTCGAACCTGCAGTTGTCGAATCATTCTGATCGCTCCCCTGTCGCCTCAGCGGGTGTGGATCAATCAGCTCCGCTCGCTGATGGCGGCGGTTCCGGCACGTCTCCCGCTACGTCGCGACCTTCTTTGTCAAGGTCGCCCGAGGAGGTTTCACGTCGACCCGACTTCATTGTGCCTTCACGCATATCTTTTGTCAGGTCCTGTCTCCTCCGTAGAGGTTTTTCGAGACGAGCAGTGGAGTGCATTTCTTCTTCAAGGAGGCACTCCACTGGTTTAGCTTATGCAGCTAAATGGAAGGTCTTCTGTCGATGGTGTGCTGATCACTCTGTTGATTATGCCAATCCTTCGATTTCACAGATTGCGGAGTTTCTGGTATATCTGTTTGATTCTCGGGGTCTCCAGCCTGTTACCATCAAGGGTTACAGGTCTATGCTTTCAGAGACTTTTTCTTATGTGGGGAAGCGTCGTATCGGCACTAATCCTTACCTCTCCAAGCTTGTTCGGCACTTTTCTTTGAAAAGGCCTCGGACTTTGCAGCTTACTCCACGATGGAATCTTTCGTGGGTGCTGCTTTGCTTGGGGGGGGGGGGGGGGGGGGGGCGCCGTTCGAACCTTTATCCCAGGTGGATATGCGATTTCTCACATACAAGACGGCTTTTCTGATGGCATTTGCTTCGGCCAGACGGGTTAGTGAGCTTCACGCCCTCTCGGTTGACCCGGCCTTTTTTAGGAGTTCTCCCAACAGTGTTACTTTTACCACTGATTGCTCCTTTTTGGCTAAGAATCAGTTACCAGATACTACTCCTCCTCCTATCTGTATCAGGGCTCTTCCCTCTGTTGAGGGTACTCGCCCATTGCTCTGTCCGGTCCGTGCTATTCGCATTTATCTTGATCGGACACGCTTCATACGGAAGGGCAGAAAACGGTTTTTTCTGTCTCTCATTCCGGGTCGACAGAAGATCTCTCCTCAATCCATTTCTCGATGGATTTGTCTTGCTATTCGTACGGCTTATAGTCGTTTAGCAGCTGGCGATTGTATTACCAATCGTATTTCTGCCCACGAGGTGCGGGCACTGTCTACCTCTTGGGCTTATTCTAACTCCGTCAAGTTGTCGGATGTTATGCAGGCAGCCTACTGGAGAAATGCTTCTACTTTCTCCACCTTTTATTTACGCCAGTTGCAGGAGCAGTCGGAGGACCTTTTTGCCTTGGGTCCTCTTTCTTCTGCTCAGGCTGTTGTCTGCCATAGCCATTAGGCTTCTTGAAGGTCAGTTTCAGCCTTGTGCTGTTACTGCCCCTTTTTTCTGTCTGTGTGTCACACAGGCTCATATGTCTCTTTTCATTGTCCTTTACCAATGATTGCGACATTATGGTTGATAAGCCTCGGGACCTCTTCCTTCTGCTTCACGGTTCCAGTGCACTAGGGTTATGTGGGGGTTGGTTATGCGATTCCCTCCAGCCTTTTGTCTATTCAGCCTGTAGTAAACAATTGTGAGTAGGTTGATAAGAAATCTAAATTTTATAGTAAATTTCCTTTCTTATTATACCTACCACAATTGTTTACATGGAGGCCCTCCCGTCTTCTTTACGGGTAAAGAATCTTTCCTCCCCGCTGATCACATAACTCTAACGTTTACGGATTCAAAAAGAATGAGTCTTTAGAGACGGTATGCGCACTGGCAACGGAAGTCGTGGAGTTGTACTTGGGAGAGAGCGTCCCGTACTGGGTCTGCGCCGGTTGCACTCGACCCAGTTTTGGCTTATTTTTTATTGGTGCTTTTGCACCACTTTTCTTTCCCAACTTGCTTGGGAAAGACAAAAATAGAGAGTATTTTATCCGAGTTAGGGACTTCCACTGTAGTGCAAGCCTGTAGTAAACAATTGTGGTAGGTATAATAAGAAAGGAAATTTACTATAAAATTTAGATTTTTCAGCAGCCGCGACAGCCCACCCGTCAATGCTGAGTATTGATGATGCTGAAAAACTTGCATGCCCTATGCTGTTCTGCCCAACGAAAAATGATCGCCCACCTGTGGATCCGCTGAAAGAGGTACTGGATAAGCGCGAGATAGGCGCGAAGTGCCAATTCCATCCATATAATGATCAGACACACGGTTTTGTCACAGCAAGAGGAAGTTGGTCGGATCCCAACACGAAAGCTGCAGTGGATGATTTTTTGAAGCGAACTGTTGATTTCTTCACAACATATTTAATTTAACTTTTTCGTTCAAATGCTTGAATAGATATCCTGTAACAGTTTAGTGTGTTAACATGGTCTGTCTGGACAGAATGTCATCATTGTATTCATCAATCCGAATACAGTTCTTGACTTCAATGTCGCCAGCGAGATTTAAAAACTTTAAAACAATCTATCGTGCATTCATTACAAGCCTCTTTTATTTCTCTTTCTCCTATGTCCCTTCTGTTGTCTTTACCTCTGTCCAACCAGTTCTGTCGAGCCAGTTCCAGACTTCACTGTGCAGTACGTGGAGAGTGGATTGGAACTAAATCACCCGCGGAGTGGAGTTGTCCCCCAAGCTATAACTTTCAAATTTTGTACATATCGTCAAAAAACACAAGCAATGTTTCAGCCAATGGACCTCCGGGTTTAACCCGGAGGTCCATTGGCTGAAACTTTGCTGGTGCTGGTTGTGCTTTGCAACAAATTTGCAATTATTGCTCGGGTGGAATCTCCACTCTGCGGGTGAATTAGTGATAATACACTCTCCACGTACTGTAGGCAGCGATGCTCACCTAATGGTATCATCCATGCGAGTTCAATTAGAAGAGTACGTAAGCATTGTTTATGGGTAGAGTTAAGATATCCAAGAACAAAGCTAGGCATGCAACACAGTTTCGAATGCAGCGATGGGACTGCATTTGGGAAAAAGGACAACACTGTGTGCATTTTCTATTGAAGATGGAACCCATGTTCGACGGACATGTGCAAATCACTCGATACCACGAATTTCCATCGAAAAACAAAATCGTAATTCTGAGAAATTTCAACAGGTGTCATGATACCTTGCATAGAATAGGGCGACTTTGCAGTCTCTATATAGTAATAGTATGCTGTATTAAGGCGATCTTTCTCATTATTTGTTTTAGACGGTGTTGTATATCCTTGTCTTTGATGTCCGATGACGTTGACCGGAAATCGAAAGTAAATTTGAATGTAAACAAAAGCGAAGGTTTTGGAATTTATCCCCATGCAGCTCTGTCGCTGTGTTTTGAATAATTTTGATGCCCTAGCCTTATTCTTGGATATGTGAAGCACATTTGGCCACAAGTTGTTCTCTAGAAATGTTATTTTATTATCAGTTCTGGTACGAATACGGTAACAGGTAACAGACATCTTTTTGATGTATAATTTGTGCATATTTAATTTGAATTGAAGGAATATGAGAGGTGGGAATTTCAAAATAAACAAAATTCCATTACTTATATAGCACCTTAATGGAATTATGAAGTATCATGTTCCTGGACAGGTAAAGGGACCTCGCTGATTCAGCGGGTCAATAACGTGTATTCGTTGGGTGCTCGGTGGCTCAGTGGTTACGGCACTGAACTTCAAAGGTCCACGGTTCGATCCCCACCAAGAATAAATGCGTTGTGTCCTTGGTCAAGGCACTTCATCCCGAATGCCCATGTGGGGGGTGGGGGGGGGGGGGGGGGGTGCACAGTGGCGCTGTGTACTAAGGTGTATAGCACGCCGATAGTGTCCTTGTCTTCAACCAATGCTAGCCCTGCATGTGTGGAGTTAGTACGTTGGGGAGCCTGACATTTGCTCGCCATTGCTTGGTTCTAGCTTCCTCAAGCCGTAACACTGTCCGAAACGAGGTGACCCTGGCTGTCGAAAGTGTCGTTAAACCCCAATAAACAAATAAATAAATAAATAAATAAATCGTGTATTCATAACAGGCTTCTTCTATTTCTGTTTCCCTAATGTGGCCTTTAACTTTCACCCAACGCAACGGATATATCCATCGAGAGCTGTTCACAAAAGCATTTTTTTCCAATTTATGACCCCCCAAAACATATATTAGTATTCCATGTTGGAACGGGCTCATTGAGTTCGTTCCTATGAGAAAACATAAGCTATGTTTATTAGGCAAAAACTGAAAAATTTTAGGTTTTCAAAAAGTGTTTTCACGATGGTCGTTTGATACTCGCGTTATATATAACAGAGTGGTTTCGCTAAATTACGATTAACGGTTACGATTACGGATAGCTATAGACGTAGTCGCCATCAAGCGAATACATGTATATCTCTCGTCAAAAATTCGCTTCGAAGCGAACGACGAACTAAAATCTCAATGACTGTGTACTCTGTATTTTACGAAGGACTACTAGTAGTATAGGATGCACAGATCTGCCCTTTTTACCAGGACCTCGAGGTCCTGGTAAAAAGGGAAGATCTGTGCATCCTATACTACTACTACTGATCCTGAAACTAGTTCATCAATTTTTGTTCCTTAAAATGACACTTCTGAAATTAATTCTATCGTTTGATAATTAATGTAGAATAAGGAACTGGGAATAAGTATCGGTTGTCACAATCATTCCTGAATTCAAACCCGACTTTAATGAAACGTTCAAACCTTATTCGCTCTGACAGCTAGGGCGAGTCAAATATGTGATTTTGACAGTTATTTATTTATTTATTTATTTATTGGTGTTTAAGGTCACATATTTATGCACAATGGTCAATCATGACCGTGACAGTTTTACGGGTGGAGGAAGACGGAGTACCCGGAGAGAACCACCGAGCAACTGTCAGCCCCCCAACATACTAATTCCACACAAGCAGGGTTAGCATTGGTTGAAGACAAGTGCACCATCGACGTGCAGTACGCCTTAGTACACAACGCCACCGTGCCCCCACGCAGGCAATGGAGACGATGTGTCTTGCCCAAGGACACAACGCGGTTGCCGCAGGTGGGATTCGAACCGAGGACCTCTCGGCTTGCAGCCTGCGCCTCTACCTGCTGAGCCACCGCGCTCCCGTTTCGACAGTTAAGAAGTGCGTGTATGTTGGTGATGTAATACCCTAACCGTAATGGCTACAGCTCAAGTTGAATTTGCGAAACCACGCTAGTGTTAACCAGTGGCGACGACGGAGGAGGAGGAGCAGGGTCGCCACCACTGGTGCTAACCCTTTCGGTGGCACTGTCGTTCAAATTCGACAGCTATCGCCTGCTTCTGCATTCTGCAGCCTCCGGAAAAGCCCTCAGACCCGTTATTGCATCTTTAGCCAACTCGACTCTATCGCCACGACAGTCGGCAATACATCGTTGTGATAGCGTGCATAAATTACACCCAACACGGGAACACTGGCAGTCAGAACTGTAGTGACGGTTGGTCCAATAATCGACTATGGCCACAATGTGACCAACGCTCACTTTTGAAATAACGTTGTAGTTGGATTTGAAAAAAAAATCCAAAATTCCTGCATCACGAAATCATCTTAACCGTCGTAAATTTAGGGACACATCCAACACCATGGGCGGATCCGGGGTCGCACTCGCTTTTCCCTTATGTTTGATTCTCGTTTGTTTGTTGTTGTTTTTTGTTGCAAACAAGGGTACCAGGGGATATGGTATTATCCTCAATAAAACATGGACACCCAATACCGGATGTAATGTACGTCCACGTGTTATCGCGGATAATACCTTATCCTACACATACAGCAAGAGTTCCTTGCAGATCTTCTGTTGTATGAGCCGTTATAAATTGGCTTCCTTTTTTCTAAAATTTGAATTAGTGAAAATAATATTGCGGAAATATTTTGACTAGAAAACAAAGAAAGCCACCGGAGGGACACAGTGAAAGCCCACTTTTCCCCTAGCGGTCGTACGGACCCTGTCGATGAGAGGAAATATGCCGGCGGCGCGCAGCCTTAATATATATTTGGTATTTCAGTATTTATTTATTTATTGGTGTTTAAGGTCACATACTTAAGCACAATGACTTATCATGATCGTGACAGTTTTACGGGTGGAGGAAGCCGGAGTACCTGGAGAGAACCACCGAGCATCGACGAGCAACTGTCAGCTCCAAACATTCTAATTCTGTTCAAGCTCCGCTCAAGCAGGGTTACAGCGGTTGAAGACATGTGCACCATCGACGTGCAGTACGCCTTAGTACATGGCGTCATCGTGCCCCCATGTAGGCAACCGGGATAAAGTGCCTTGCCCAAGGACGTCGTCCCGGACGGGGATCGAACTCGGGACCTCTAGCATAGAAGTCCAACAGTCTACAACTGAGCCACCGCGCTCCCGGTATTTCAGTAAGCACCGATACCAAGAGACACCATATTGTCGGCGATAAAACATGGGCAACCACAACCTTTCATAGTGGATGTTGTTTTGCCACCAATAAAACCGTATTATAGGCCAGTCAGTTGGAAGGAGTAGGTATCGCTGAATATCTTACCTCCTACGCGTATCTGGGAATTTCATTGGTTCAAAGACGACACATGCAGACTGCATATATATACTGCCTGTCAACACCAATATACGCTGACAGCTATGGGTAATCTCCCCTTTTTCATTGATTATTCAAAATGGAGGCAGCCGATAAACGCGTCAAGTTGAAAGATTGAGTGTTGGAAGCCCATTTTTGGTCTGAAGTACAGTTTAGGCAACTTAAAAGGCTTCATATTCTGTGGATGTGTGTCATGTTACCTTCGAAATGAAACTGTTTGGTATGTATGAATTTGCTTTGTTACAATTTATGGGAGGCACTCTCCCATGAATTGTAAAAAGGCAAAGACATGTGAACACATTGTGAGAATTCTCTCATTTAATTTTGATCGCCGTTGTTATTAGTTCTGTGCATCGATGCAGCAGTCGGTAAGCTATATTCGTCACACAGTTTGTTGGTGGCCTAATATGGTATATATGGTGTCAGTTAAGTCCATATTGGACTCGAGCTTCGCTCTCGCCCAATATGAAATTAACTGACACCATATATACCATATTAGGCCACCAACAAACTGTGTAACTAATAATAGCTGCCAGTCCATAGTCCTTGTGTAGCCTGGTCATTGTAAATAAACGGAACGATGAATTCGAAAAACGGGCCGGTCACACATCTGAGTAGGAATCTCTGAACATTTTGTCAGCTGACTGGAAAAGTCGGCCGAAAATTGGATTTTTGTTGCAAACTTGAGTCAACTCTGACAACTCGTTCGAACTTCATTCGACGGTCATTTAAAATGTTGGGAAATATCCAACAGTTGAACGGAATCCAGTGTCGAATGACTAAAGCCGGTAACCTCAACTGATAGCCGATCGCAGTCGGAAAAACTGTGATCATGGGTTGAAACCTCAAATCGACAAGTAGGAAAAGTTGAAAACATGAAAATGGATTTCTTTGAATTTCTAACCTTTTGAATTCATACCTTCAAATTTCCTATTGGAGGTGAGACACCCCCCCCCCCACCCCTCCCCCTCACCCACGTCGCTACGTGCCTGTCATTAACGATGATATCCCCCAAATAATCTGCTATTGCTTTTGATGCAAGTCACTCTCAGTCAGATGCATGCCAGTTTGTGGCCAAGGTCAAGCAGGAGTATTTACACACTAAAAACTAAAGTGTTAAAACTGATACTTTCAATGTGTTAAACCCATTCTAACTCTTAGGGTTTGATTTTAACACTCAAAGTGCAATGCTTTAAGCACTTAGACATTACAATCGTCAGACATCTAAAACTTGAATGGATGGCACTCCCCGTGTGTCTAGCATTGGTGGTTCTTCCAGAATCGTCCATAATTTGATTTGCGCTTGGTGGGTACATAATTAAAAGGACACAACGCAATTGACGCGGATCAGGCTCGAGAGTTCGAGCCTGATCCGAGTCATCTGCGTTGTTTCCTTTTAAGTGTCGCGACATTGCACTTGTAAAGTGGTATTATTGTAACACCTGTCAAGTTCTGAGATATCTACACTTGAACAAAGTGCTAGTTCAGCACTTAGTAAGTGTTAAATACAGTACTTCAAGAGTAGTTTTTAACACTTTAATTTTTAGCGTGTAAGATGCAGACCTGTAAGGGAGATGACAAGTTGTAGGTGCAGAATGAGACAATTCTTGTGTACATTTCCTTTGGGAGTCATTTTGTAAAAAGAAGAAACCCACATGTTTCCTCTTTCAAAATGTTGATCTGAAGATGTTTTAAAATCTTCAGTGGGCGAATTAAAAATTCTTTTCCGAAAGTTTTATCACAACATCTGCACCAAAAATTGGAGATTTTACCCCAAACTGGGACTGGGAAAAATATGTCTATTTTGACCCGTTTTTTTTAAAGCAATCAACTTCTGTCGTTAAGTTGAGTGTATTTAAATGCTGTAGTGAGATTTTCATTGCGTGTTGTTTTCCGCGGGAAAGGTCAAGCTGAAACCTTGCGAAATATCCTCGATCAAGTTAATGAGAAGTTGTGCATTTTCTGAAAAAACGAATATAAATATCCAACCGAATGACAGTAACGAGACCTTTGTGCAGTCAATTGTTGTGTTTGTTTTACGGCAAGGATAAGATTTGTGGTTTAACATTGTGTCGAAATTTCAATCTGAGAAATAAAACTGTTGGTTAAGGATTTAGCCCAACTCAAACAACACTCACTTCACATCTAGTGTGAAACAGTCTGAAGATTACATGAACGGGAACAATTTATCTATTTATTTATTGGTGTTTGAGGTCACATATTTCTGCACAATGGCTAATCATGACCGCGACAGTTTTTATGGGTGGAGGAAGCCGGAGTACCCGGAGAGAAGCACCGAGTAACGGCGAGCAACTGTCAGCTCCCCAACATACTGATTCCACACAAGCAGGGTTAGCATTGGTTGAAGACAGGGCACCATCGATGTGCAGTACGCCTTAGTACACAACACCACCGCGCCCCCACGTGGGCAATGGGGGTAAAGTGATGAACGGGAACAATAGAGTGCTCAAATTAAGCTTTTGCTAATTGAAATTGCTCAGATTCTCAGCAAATCCATAAATTGGATTGCAGCACATCGCGATTACGAACACCCTTGAAACATGTACTTTTCGCGTCTTTCAGTAATTATGCCTATTTTAAATTTAAAAATGTCCCCCCCCCCCCCCCCCCCCCCACCACCTCAGAAAAAAAATACCACTAATCTTTTTATTTCTCGTCTATATAGTGTCCTTAAGTAAAGTAATAGGTTGCCATATACCTCTCTACCCAATTCTGGCGCCCCATTGTGCGAATATCGGAAGTGACGTCATGCTGTAGTCCATCGTGGGTGTCGCGTCAATTTTCCTGGAAGCACATGTGTGTTGGCATGTTGTGACGTTACAACTACGAAAATACACACCGTGTTGGAACCCATACGCAGCACCTGTTCTCAGGATGTCTCGAGTTGCTGTTGTCCATTTTGGATATGCCGCGCGACCTCCATGCTGGATGAATAAAATGGCGCATGGTTCTGTGCATGATTATGGCCTCCACAGCCCAACGGGTTCAGGTAGGATAAGGCCAAAATTCCACAATAGACTTATTGACGAAGAATATGAAACTTTGCAGAGCTAATTGGCTAGCGCATTGGACTTCGGATCGAAGGGCTGTAGGTTCGCGTCTGACCTACGTCAACTGCACTCTGTCCATGGAAGAGCACTTTTTCTCTCCTCCCCCCCCCCCCCCCCCACTAAACGTGAAACATACGCGTGACCCGGGTGAGACAGCAGGGTGGGATATTTCTATCTCACCCACCCCGCGTGACATACTCATTTGCATATTTGATTAGGTCGCCGGAACTATTTCATCATCGTCTGCACAATTGTAAATAGACTGTAAATTGTGTTCGTTTATCACCTATTTATCTGTTCCTTGTTGATATAGACTCAATATTTAATTATTATTCAAATATTAAACTTGATTTGTTTCAAGCCCCCTCCCCACCCCACCCTCCCACCCCCCATGTTTCTCTGCAGATTTAATAATATCATTGCGCGAATTTACCGATCGATCAATAATTTCACAATGCCCTTTACATTAGAGTTTGACACATGCAAATTCATTAACCCCTTAACGGACAGTGTTACAAATCAATTTTTTAGTATATACCTATGGTATATACCTAACTTTTGTACGATCTTTCCGATGAAATTGTTCGTTTTTCGAAAGGACTGCGACTTGATAAATTGGGTATGTCAGCACGTGACCGCCAATTATCTATAATGACGTAATTCTCGTGTGTGGGAGAAAAATCATCCTCGATGAGTCTGAAGGTGCGAATGGGGAAATCTCACCCTCGGGGCAAGATATTTGAACCAGACCCTCAGCAAGCCTCGGGTCTGGTTCAAACATCTTGCCCCTCGGGTGAGATTTCCCCATCCCACCTCCAGACTCATCGGGGATCATAATAATCCAAAGTACCAACGTGGAAACAAAATAGTATAATGTTCTAAGGCGCACAACACGTTGACGGTATGCGTTATATGATGCCTTCAACCAATGTAGGACCCAGCGAACCATCCATTTTCACTTCGAATCGAATCGGGTCTATTATTCGAATTCGAATCGAATCTCGAATCGAATCGTGGGCCTCTTGAAAATGACCGACTGGGAGAAGGTGGGTGCTGTAAACATGATTTGCTCCGACTGTGATCTTGGTTTCTATAGTAGCACGTGGTTGCTATGTGACCCAAAACCTTCTAACAAGACAGGGGTATGTTCGGATGGTGTGTTCGATTGAATCGGAGTATTACGAATTACCACAACCAACCCGACAATCCTTCCAAATCACCAAAATCCACCCCAACTTTTACTATTTCGAATTCTTTCAGAATTCTCTGCTTTTATCTATATATGCAATAGTTATCGTTTATCTGGCCATGTTCCTTTATTCTAGAGTATAGTCCAGTAGCGTAGAAGAGCCTATTAGTTGGAACAGTTTACCTTATTATTGCCATATTTAGCTATTTCTAGTCTATTCTTGTTAGTTCTGACCCTATTCCAAGTACTCTTGTTGTTTCCTTTATCTAGATTTTAACTAACCAATCAGATTGCTTGATTTCCCATAGTCTGTATGCAGGGTTATCTCCCTTCTGTACAACAAAAGCCAATATCATTCCCAAAGCCAATGTCATTCCCAAAGCCAATAATCTATCGAGCAGTTACTGATAAGTCATTGCTCGAACGACTCGAAGCTCATCAAACAAATAAGCCTTAGAGCAATTGCTCGATCGAGTGACTCGGCATATTGCTCGAATGACTCGAAGTCTGTCGAGCAAATGAGCTATCGAGTAATTGCTCGTTCGAGTGACTCCTCGAACGACTCTTCGACTCATTTCAGTATTTGAGGATACCTATGGCCCGGCATTGTATTATTTGAGGATACCTATCGAGGATACCTTTTATAGGATACTTATCTGAGGATACTATTACCTATATCACAAGGCATACCTATCCCAAATATCCCTTATAAGCTAAAGAGCAAGAGAGTAATTGCTCCATGAGCAATTGCTCGATCGACTCGAAGCTCATCGAGCAAATGAGCCTAAGAGCAATTGCTCCATGAGCAATTGCTCGAACGACTCGAAGCTCATCGAGCAAATGAGCTATCGAGTAATTGCTCGTTCGAGTGACTCCTCGAACGACTCTAAGACTCATTTCAGAAAAAAAGGGATTCCATAGCCATAGGCGTTTTCAAAAAAGGGATTCCACAAATGGGATTCCAAAAAGGGATTCCAAAAGTGGGATTCCGTCTTATGTCGAGTGACTCGCAACTATTGCTCGAATGACTCGAATCCCATCGAGCAAATGAGCCAACGAGCAATTGCTCGATCGAGTGACTCCTCGAACGACTCATTTCAGAAAAAGGGATTCCATAGCCACAGGCGTTTTCGAAAAAGGGATTCCACAAATGGGATTCCGTTTCCATCTTGTCGCCAAAGCTTCAAGTCCATTACAGGTCTATGGTCTATCTGTCCTATCATTAGCTTCTACAACTTGTTGTAGTCTTGTTCCATTGTGGCCTTGTACCAGTACTATTGGCGTCTGTTATTCTGTCCCATATCTCATCCATTACTTCCTAGCTATTCCTATCTCAGTCTCGACTATAACATTGATCAAGGTTGAATCAGATTTTCCCTGTATACATATATGGCATTCCGTAAGTGGCCCAGTCCGTAAAATTTGGATTCCGTGTTTTAACATCGACACTCGAGGGTATTCCCATTCCCTGTTAGAAGAATTCAATTCAATGGGTTGTAGTTCATTCAGTTAAAATTCATTAAGTTTAAAATTCATTCAGTTCAAAGGGTGCTAATACATTCATTGGGGTTATAGTTCATTCAAACAGTTCAAGAGGGCCAACTATTTATTTATATTATATATAGTTCATTCATTCAGTTCAAAGGGTTATATTTAGGGGTTATAGTTCTAAACTTTGTTCAGTTCAAAGGGTTCATTCAGGTTTGTTCAATTTAAGGGGTTAACATTGGGTTATATTTAAGGGTTATAGTTCATTCAGTTGAAAACTTCGTTATGGTTAATTCACTCCGATCTTAGTTGTGTTGGATCTTTGTTCACTGCGACTTTATTCGAACAGGTGTCTTGTATCTGTTCATAATTCAGATCTGTTCAGTCTGTCCAACTAGTTCGATCAATCCGACTAGTTTGACCTCCTATCACTTTGTTTTGTTTACTTCGATCTTGGTTCTGTTGGATCTGTACTTAATTGTTTTGTAGTGGTTGGTTGTATCTGTTCAGAGTCTTGTAATAATAATTGGGTGTTATCAATCCCTTTCCATACCCTCGAGTGTCGATGTTAAAACACGGAATCCGAATTTTACGGACTGGGCCACTTACGGAATGCCTTGTATGTATACAGGGAAAATCTGATTCAACCTTGATCAATGTTATAGTCGAGACTGAGATAGGAATAGCTAGGAAGTAATGGATGAGATATGGGACAGAATAACAGACGCCAATAGTTCTGGTACAAGGCCGCAATGGAACAAGACTACAACAAGTTGTAGAAGCTAATGATAGGACAGATAGACCATAGACCTGTAATGGACTTGAAGCTTTGGCGACAAGATGGAAACGGAATCCCATTTGTGGAATCCCTTTTTCGAAAACGCCTGTGGCTATGGAATCCCTTTTTCTGAAATGAGTCGTCGAGTCGTTCGAGGAGTCACTCGATCGAGCAATTGCTCGCTGGCTCATTTGCTCGATGGGATTCGAGTCATTCGAGCAATAGTTGCGAGTCACTCGACATAAGACGGAATCCAACTTTTGGAATCCCTTTTTGGAATCCCATTTCTGGAATCCCTTTTTTGAAAACGCCTATGGCTATGGAATCCCTTTTTTCTGAAATGAGTCTTAGAGTCGTTCGAGGAGTCACTCGAACGAGCAATTACTCGATAGCTCATTTGCTCGATGAGCTTCGAGTCGTTCGAGCAATTGCTCATGGAGCAATTGCTCTTAGGCTCATTTGCTCGATGAGCTTCGAGTCGATCGAGCAATTGCTCATGGAGCAATTACTCTCTTGCTCTTTAGCTTATAAGGGATATTTGGGATAGGTATGCCTTGTGATATAGGTAATAGTACCCTCAGATAAGTATCCTATAAAAGGTATCCTCTATAGGTATCCTCAAATAATACAATGCCGGGCCATAAGTATCCTCAAATACTGAAATGAGTCGAAGAGTCGTTCGAGGAGTCACTCGAACGAGCAATTACTCGATAGCTCATTTGCTCGACAGACTTCGAGTCATTCGAGCAATATGCCGAGTCACTCGATCGAGCAATTGCTCTAAGGCTCATTTGCTCGATGAGCTTCGAGTCGTTTGAGCAATGACTTATCAGTAACTGCTCGATAGATTATTGGCTTTGGGAATGATATTGGCTTTGGGAATGATATTGGCTTTTGTTGTACAGAAGGGAGATAACCCTGCATACAGACTATGGGAAATCAAGAATAGACTAGAAATAGCTAAATATAGCAATAATAACGTAAACTGTTCCAACTAATAGGCTCTTCTACGCTACTGGAGTATACTCTAGAATAAAGGAACATGGCCAGATAAACGATAACTATTGCATATATAGATAAAAGCAGAGAATTCTGAAAGAATTCGAAATAGTAAAAGTTGGGTGGATTTTGGTGATTTGGAAGGATTGTCGGGTTGTTTGTGGTAATTCGTAATACTCCGATTCAATCGAACGCACCCTCCGAACATACCCCTGTCTTGTTAGAAGGTTTTGGGTCACATAGCAACCACGTGCTACCATAGAAACCAAGATGGCGGCCTCCAGTATACAAAATGGACGACGGAAGCTCGTATCACCCTAACAACACGCGCTGCGCATGCGCACTAACAACACGTATCACTATGGAGATGACGTCACAAGATGGCCGCTCACGCGGGTTACCATGACAACACAACATGACGTCACCAGGTCACGTGACTATGACGTCACATATGAGATCCTGCATGAGATCCTGCCAATGAGGCCCGTTCGGGTACATGATATACTACTGTGATGGTTCACGTTCCGACTGATAAAAGATTAAAACTACATCACCAAGGAATGTCTTCGTTGAAGGCATGCCTTGGTGATGTAGTTGGAATATTACCCAATAAGGATTATAGTTCAAAAACAGAAACGGATGCAAGAATCATCGGTACTAGGCACTGTACAGGGCTAGACGCTAACAACAGCTCATCGGTGATACTGCTTGGAAACTTCAATATATTTTCTTTCAACAGTGGTAGTGACTAGTGAGACTGGAATTAGCATGGCTGATGGTATGGGTACAGATGGTGTTTCTGTTTAGATAGCGGAAATTGCACTCGGTCTTTATTTTCAATATTATTTATGCACAACTTCCAACAGAACTGTACGAATGGTGAGACGACCACACTGCAAAAAATGTAGGTTCTCTTTAGAACCAAAACTGGTTCTAATCTTGTCCCTAAGATGGAACCAGTTCTGTTTAAACAGTATTTATTTCAAAGCAAATAAATTTATAAAGTTTAACATTAAATATTAACAGAATTAAACATAAATTGAGGGGGTTTCAGTCGAAAGTTTAGAGCTTATACGAGGTTGTCTCAAATCATTATTAAGCAAAGGAAATATGAACAGTTGGCATATCGAACCAGTTTACAGAACCAAAACTGGTTCGATATGCCAACTGTTCATATCTCCTTTGTTTCAAATGTTTGGCGACTACGCTGAATAAGCTCCAAGTTTACTGCTGAATCTACTTCAGTTCATGTAATATTCTGTTAAAATTGAATGCTAATCTTGGTAAATTTATTTGATTTGAAATAAATACTGTTTAAACGGAACTGGTTCCATCTCAGGGACAAGATTAGAACCAGTTTTGGTTCTAAAGAGGTCCTATATTTTTTTGCAGTGCAAGATGACTGGTGCCAAGCAATATTCCAGTGGATAGATTCGACTGTAAAACGAATCCTGAAGCCGATTCGAATCGAACCGAACCGAAACTTAAGATTCGAAATCGAGTCAAATCTCGAAGCTTCGCAGGGCCCTAAACCAATGCTAATCTTGCTTATGCTGGGTAAATGAGCTGCTCGCTAGTCGCCACTTTGTCGATGGTTTTCTCTGAGTACTCAGACCTCCTCCGTCCATGAAACTGTCCAACATGATAGAACCCTAGCTGTTGAAATATCGTTAAGCCACAAAATATATAGAGGTTATCTACGCTGTTTTAGTGAGTGTCGGGAATTATCTCATTCGTGTGGACCTAAAAGTATTATTTTTCACTCGCGCTTGCGCGAGTGAAAAATAATACTTTTAGGACCACACGAATGAGATAATTCCCGATCTTCACTAAAACAGCGTAGATTTTCTTTTTATTTTATGCTACGTGGTATTTTACTGCGCAATATTCAGCCCAATTCTACTGCAAACAGTTTCAAGACGATAACAAAAAAGCTGCTGATCGTTCCTTCAAGGCGACGTTCAAGGCGACGTCATGCGCCGAAGCGTAACGCCATTTAGGAAGCTACTGAAAAAAAAATCATCACAAGCGCTCGTGAAAAATAAAACTTTCAGGTCCACACTCATGAGATAATTCCATATACTGACTAAAATAGATTTTCTTTTTATTATATGCTACGAGACATTTTATTTGCACAACATTCAGCCCAACTCGACCCCCAAATGCATATGTTTCAAAACAACAACAAAGATCAGCTGCTCGTTCCTTCAAGGCGACGTGATACGACGTAGCGTGACGTCATTTAGGAAGCTACTGAGGGATATTCCTCGATATCCATCGAGTCGATGGATATCGAGAAATATCTTTTAGATAATTTGCGATAACTCACAGGCTAGCATATAATAAAAATATATACACGAGTAGAGAACACTGCTGTAAAGGCACAATTGTCAAAACGAACTGTTTGACATGGTGACCTTGATCTTAGACTTACTGGCCTGTACTTCAATCATTAAATCTTCAAGCAGTGCAATGCCGTGTTTTACACCTACAGATATCGCGATATTGAGCTGAAATGTGGTGCTTAAGTTTAACCCTTTACCCAACGAATCGGCCGCATCCGCCCGCGTAATATGCAAATTCAGCAGTTGAAAAAATATTATTTTTCAAAATTTCAACAAAACCATATCATGTGACCCCTCGTTGGAACGAGCTCGTTCCAACGAGGGGTCACATGATATGGTTTTGTTGAATTTGTTTGAAAAATTACAAAAAATGATATTTAAAATAAAAAATTTTGATAACGTCTGCATTGGGTAAAGGGTTAATTTTTTATCAGGAGTTACACCGGTAGAGTGAGTTTTACATTCAACGTTGTGCATTCATTTCAACCAGAAAACACAGTCCTCCACACGTACATGTTCAGAGATGTGGGGCTGAAATTTGGTAGCTAGAGGTGATTTTTTATTAGGAATGACATGGCGGGGGAATTTAGGTACACAGTTGTTTTATCCCTTCATTCATCAACCCTTCGCGCAATGCGGGATACCCCCATTTACAGATATCGAGCTGAGATTTATCGTCTGGATAATTTTACCAGAAAAAGGACATGGGATGGTCCCGATTGCATCCGATGTTGTCTTAACCCTTCAGCCACAACAGCAAACGGATGTCAAAGAGAGCCTGTAGAGCTGGTGAAATGATCATACCATTTGTAAATAAGTCTAAATTTATCAAACGTTTGTCTGGTGCGTTTATCAAAAGTTTGTCTTGAGTATTTTGAGTTGGTTACATACATTGTATGGGGACCTTAGTACACCGATTTCTCTATAAAATCGATTTTCATTTGAATACAGCTGTAACTGGATTATACTCAATTGATAGATAAGCTTCTTATTCTGGGTTTAAGTAAGTAAGTAATAACTTTATTTGCAAAAGACATTATAATACATGTTTATAACATAATTGCCCAAGAAACAACAAATAGTATTAATTTGATATCACATCTAGGATTTATGAAGCTACATATTTGTCTTCTGAAGGGAGGTGATATAGTCAGCTGGCTGTATTACTGTCACCCACCTCAGGGAAAGGGGAAATGTAAAGTATGGAAAAACAAAAAAGTGGGAGATAAAAAAGCAACGAATGAGGGAAAAGGTGAAGAGAGAGAGAAAGAGATGGGGAAGAAAGCGAGAGAGAGAGAGAGAGAGAGAGAGAGAGAGAGAGAGAGAGAGAGAGAGAGAGAGAGAGAGAGAGAGCTGCAACTGAAAATAACACGTATAGTAGAAAAAATAAAATAAAATAGAAATATCTAAGGAATGATCTCTGCAGTCCTGGTGATAAGTGTAATTTGGTTTCATTCTTGCACTGAGAAAGGGAGCATACATGGGAATGTGATAGTTTGCCCAGAGCCAGTTTAGAGGTTTGAGTTCCTTGTTGGCAGTTTGTTTTCTGGAGTTTTCCGGAATCAACCCTAATTAATAAGGATTTAACGGATTTCAGTGAGTCTGTAGTGTCGCGGGAGTCGGTACTTCCCGACATTCGTGGCATGATCTGTTACTGCATTTGACAGAGGCTTCATACGAGCCTAGAAACGTGTTGGTCATCTTTTTTTTAAACTGTGCTCGTGGTAAATTTCGAAGCAGTGGGTCAATGTCATTCCACATTTTTGGAAATGTGTGTAAGGGGAAATTTGCCGTGAACTGTGTTCGGGGCTTGAGTTGCCTTATCTCACCTCTGTGTCTGGTAATCCTGTCGGTTTCGTTCTTGTTAAGATTATATAGACTATATAACGATAGTGGTAAGTTGTTGTGGGTCCAATCATGCATAAATAATAGGATATTTAGCTTATATAGATCGTCCAGTTTTAGGATTTTATTTTTCTTGAATAGGGGCTCAGTATATGTGTTGTACTTTTTATTGTTTATTATTCGAATGGCACGTTTTTGAAGGATATTTAATTTGTTTACAGCCGGCACGTGCCCCCAAATGTGTATTGCATACATCAAATGAGTTTGCACTAGCGTAAAATATAGAATTGTTAGGGTATCGAATGGTAGAAACTTTTTTACTCTATTAATAGCCCAGATGGATTTAGCTATCTTTGAGCTCAGATGAGAGATGCGGTGCTTGGAATTTAAGTTTTCGTCCAAATCAATACCGAGGAATTTTACTGTTTGGACTTCGTTTTTGTTCCCTACTTGCATTACATGTTTATTGTTTATAGTTATGGGAGTGGCAACTAAGTCCCATGTGTCATGTGGGGGATGTAGCAGCATGCATCTTGTTTTAGTGGTATTGAGTGACAGTTTATTCGCGGAGCACCAATCTGCAATTTTGTCAAGTTCCTTATTTGTTGTTTCTGTCAATATGTCTAGGTTGTTGTCCGCCGTTGATATCGTAGTGTCGTCGGTAAAAGACAAAAGGTTTAGAAGTGTTGATTTATTGATGTCATTGACATATGTCAGAAAGAGAAGTGGCCCCAAGATTGAGCCCTGGGGAATTCCACATGTTATATTTTCAAAAGTCGATGAACACTCTTTACAACACTGTACATACTGTTTTCGACCTGACAAATAACTCCTAAACCATGAATTAGGTATCCCCCTTATTCCATAGTATTCGAGTTTATGTAAGAGTATAGAATGATCTATAGCATCAAAAGCTTTGGAAAAGTCAAGGAAAACTGATAAAGTCCGGTCCTTTGTGGGCTTGTCATTGTTCAGGGCAACGTTGTAGCTGAGTTGTAATATAGCATGTATTGTAGAATGTTTTTTTTTTCTGAATCCAAACTGAAACTGATATAAAATGTCATGTGCCGATAAAAAATTTAACAGGCGATTATACATTATCTTTTCCATAACTTTTTAGAATGCTGGAAGTATGCTAATAGGCCTGTAGTCGTTAAAAATACTGGAATCTCCCCCTTTGTGGATAGGAATCACCTTCGCTATTTTTAGTCCGTCGGATATTACACCAGATGAAAATGTAAGATTTATTATGTGTGTTAGAGGTCTAGCTATCTCTGATATAGTTTCTTTAAGTAACTTTGTGGATATATTGGTGCAGTCTTTACTTGTTTTAGTACGGAAATTCTTTACTGTTATGATAACTTCCTGTTCATCTGTTGGATAGGCGAAAAAGGACGACGAATTATTATTATTGTTATTATTATTATTATTATTATTATTATTATTGTTATTATTATTATTGCTGTTGTTATTGTCGCCGTGAGAATTATTGTCACTACGGATGTTGTTGTTGTTGTTGTTGTTAGTTAGATTGGCGTGGTTAGTGTTATTATCCTTCAAGAAGCCCATAAAGTGTTTGGTTGAGGGGGGGGGGGGGGGGGGGGTATCTGTTCACTAGTGACTTTACGGATGTTGGAGAAGAATGAATTAAATTTATTTGTGATTGATTTGTTATCGGTTAACTGGTTATCGCCGTCAATGAAAGATGATGGTGCACAAAGTACACGTTTTGGGTTATTAATAGCACGCTTAATAATCTCCCACGTTTTTTTTTATGTCGTATATATTCTGTGTTGAAGCTGTATTATAGTAATTGACTTTACATGTTCTTTTTAGCTTATTAAACTCTCGACAGTAAGATTTATATATTCTGACTTTGTCGTCTGTCGGAGACCGAAGTTTCTTCATGTAGAGTTTTTGTTTCTGGAATGATGAATTAGAAGTCCTAAATATTTTTCTTGCTAGTGTTAATGATTATTAGGGGGAATGCTTCTTCAAAAGCACTTTGATAGATGGTCTGAAGATTCGAATATGCAACAATCGGCGATGTTTCATATACCACGCTTGAAAAAATCGGAGGCTAAAAGCAATCTTTCAAAGTGATTAACATTTACAGTTTTGAAGGACCTTGTTGGATGGGGGGGGGGGGGGGGGGGGGGGGGGGCAATGTGGAACTGGGTAACATCCTATTTTCATCGAACAGAAAAGTAACAAAGTGATCGCTTATGTCTGTGATTATAATCCCCGATCGTAATACTTTTTCCAGTAGTATTGCATAAAATGTGATCTATTAGCGTGGCCGAATGGTCTGTTACTCTCGTCGGTTTTGTGATTACCGGGAGAAATCCTGCACTGACTACACTATTTACGTACTGGATAGTTTTGGGGTGGTTATGGAAGTTTAATAAATCAAGGTTAAAGTCACCCATCAGGTAAGCTGATTTATGTTCGTTGTTAATCTTACCAAGTAAATCGGACAAGTTATTCAAAAAGGAATCTATATCTGCTTTCGGGGCTGTGTTCGGTCGATAAATTACACCAACCAAGATTTTTTTATTTAATTGGAGTTCAATAAAAACGGATTCGAAGACATGCGGGATAAAAATTGATAGGTCACTGCGAATGTTGAACGGTAATGTTTCCTTTATGAATAAGCCTACACCGCCACTCCCGTCGTCATTACCAGGTCGTGTTCGTACAACTAATGGGTGGTACCCCTCTAATTTGAATAAGATGTTTTCATTAACGGTAAAAGTTTCTGTGAGGCTTTTTATGTCAAACTGATTGGAGTCACTTTGCACAAGAGATCCTTTAGAGGCTCCCAATGTGCATTTAAACTGCGACAGTTTAAGTTAAAGAGTGAGAACATTTTATGCTTTAAGGTAGCAATCGCCTTGAAGTCTTGTGGTGTATAGTAATTACAGTTGTGGGCAGTTATGTTGAAGGGTGAATCAGACTCATATTCGGGGTCACTCGCGGTATGTTCATTGAGAAGCTTTGGGAAGTTATACATATTTTGTCTCTGGATCTCATTTAATGTGAGTTTGTTAGCCATGGGTAATAGTAATTGAAGAAATCTCTAGAATGTGCAATAACACAAGTATAATCCACGTGAGTATGGGTGTTTTAGAGCTCATAAAGTGTACGTTGCAAGCCGGGTATATTTTCAATTGCGAGAAAAGAGATATTATAAAGATGTGAAGAAAGATAAGTGAGAAAGAAAAAAAGTAATAAAAAGTGTGTAGGGACCATACACATCGGTCAGGAAATCCTGTGAGAGGGTAATAGATCATAAATCATGACTGTATAACAGTTTCGCTCAGGTTTCGACTAGGGTATGTCGGTAAGAGCGTATGAGGTAATGTACTATACATGGGACTCGTGGGCATCGATCCAGACCAAGAATCACTACTAAGAAGAACAACAGGCTGGACGGCTTCGATTGAAATACTATCGATATGTGTAAATATGCACAACACATATATACCTATATACACATATAAGTTGAAAGTTATCAACAACACCGAGAAGTCAAGTGACAACGTAGTTATGCGCATATAGGTATGCACATAGTTCTACTCTATTCTATTACAAATTATTGGAGACTGAGGAAAGGACAAATGATGATGTAGTTATGTGCAAGTAGATCTGCTCTGTCATACATTGCTGAAGATTACTCATAAGCACTCTCCAACAATTCATAACAAAACAATCCTTTTGAACAGAATTCAAGCTTACAAAAAATAATCTACCACGCTGAGGAAAGGACAAACGACAATGTACTTATCTGCAAATAGATCTGCTCTATCATAAGTTATTGGAGATTATCTATTGACTAAAGTGAATTTTTTGATTTGATTGGTTGATAGATACGTGGTATGAGACCATATTCATTGAAACCCACGATACGTCCGCCCAGCCACTGACAAATTTCCCATACCCAGTGGAAGCCTCGTTCCGAAATCTGCAAATTGTCCATACCCCGTAGAAGACGCGTCATTCCAGTTTTACAGTGTACATGTATTATATTTTAATTTTTTATCTCCAAAATATAGCTCATGACCCCTTATTGGAATGAGCTTGTCGAGTACCCTCCAATGTGGGGTTCATAAGCTGTGTTTTTGAGACAAAAAAGAAAAAAAGAAATTCAATAATTTTTTTATACTAGTCATATCGGCATATTTTCACAAAAACTTTTTTGCACAAAAATTCCACAGAAACCTGTATGGCTCAACAATGGAAGATAAAATATCTCATGCTGCGTGTGTTCACACATGAAACAGATTGTACTTCTAAAACGGAAAGTCAATAAATAAATTCGTTACCCCGTGTCTGATCACGTGGTACGGGTTTTTATCATATGACTATGACATTTTACCCTAAATATCACTACTGTTTGACGATGTTTTCCAAACTGTTGTATCACACCGGGTGAGATTTTTCCGGATCAAAAGTCCATATCACACTCTTACGGAAATCAAAAATCCATATCACACTCCCACGGACATATCCGAGAGTTTCCGTGAATAGTTTTCGTAACTAGGAAAGTCGTTGTTGTTTCGTCTGCTATTTTGTAACCGGCTTTTCACCGCATATTAATTAAAGTGGCAAATTTGGGTGAATTTGACATCGAAACAATGTCATATGATAAACATATCATCACAACAGTGTGTTGATCCGTGTCGTCGCATCACGTCTCGTTGAGGTGGCCAGATTTTCGGATCACACTCGCTGCCTGGCCACCTCAACTCGACGTGATACTACGACACGGATCAACACACTGTTATGATAATATCTATTTACCTACCCGAAGCCAGCCGTATCCCATTCGGCCTTCGGCCTCATGGGATACGGCTGGCTTCGGGTAGGTAAAAACCCGTACCACGTGATCAGACACGGGGTAACTAATACTATCCGTAGGCGATAGTGTAGTTATGTGCCAATATATCTATGCTACCATAAATTATTGGGGACTACGCATAGACATTTCCCAACAATTCACAACAAAACAGTCATTTTAAGCAAATTCAGAGTTAAAGAAAAAAAACAGGATTTACCACTCTGAGGAAAGGACAGATGACCATGTACTTATATGCAAATGAATCTACACTAATATAAATTGCTGGAGACAACCCATGAGCATTCTCCAGTAATTCATAACAAAACAATTCTTTTAACCCTTTACCCAATGAATCGGCCGCACCCGCCCGCGTAATATGCAAATTCAGCATTCGAAAAAATATTATTTTCCAAAACATTTCAACAAAACCATATCATGTGACCCCTCGTTGGAACGAGCTCGGCGAGCTCGTTCCAGTAAGGGGTCACATGATATGGTTTTGTTGAAATTTTTTGAAAAATTTCAAAAAAATGATATATAAAATAATAAATTTTGATATCGTCTGCGTTGGGTAAAGGGTTAAACAAATTCGGACTTCCAAGAAATAATGACAATGTACTTATGTGAAAATAGATCTGCCCCATCATAGGTCGTTGGAGACTATCCGTAGGTGACAGTGTAGTTGTGTCCAAATAGATCTGTTGTATCATAAATTGCCGGAAACTATCCACATTCACTCTCTAACAATTCAGAACAAGACAGTCATTTTAAGAGTTCAAGAAAACAATAATTTTAAGATTTGCCACTCTGAGGAGAGGACAAATGACAATGTACTTATGTGGAAATAGATCTACTCAATAAATTGCCCGAGACAACCCATAGGCATTCTCCGGCACTTCACAACAAAACAATCCCTTTAAACAAGTTCGAACTTCCAAGAAATAATCTACCACCCTGAAAATTAAAAAAAGAGCTATATAGTTATGTGCAAATAGAACTACTCTCAATAATTATTGGAGGCTAACCAGAGGCACTCCTCAACAATTCCCAACAGAACAATCCCTATGCACAGAATAAAACTTCCAAGGACTAATCTTTCCCATTGAGAAAGAGGCAAATAACAATGTAGTTGTTTGCAATTCTGGCTTGCAAGAAAAAACAAACCACCACTCTGAAAAAGGACAATTGACAATGTAGTTACGTACAAATAGATCTGCTCCATTATGAACCGTTGGAAATAATCATCCACGTCCAGAAAAGGACAAGTGACAGTGTAGTTTTGTTCAAATAGATCCGTTCCATCATAAGTTATTGGAGAGGAAGGGACAAGTGACAACATAGTAATGAGCAAATAGATCTGTTCAATTATAAATTCTTGGTGACTACCCATAGGCACTCTCCAACAATTCACAACAGAACAATCCCTATGCACAAAATCCAACTTACAAGGAATAATCTTTCCCTCAGAGAAAGAGACAAATAACAATGTAGTTGTTTGCAATTGAAAAAGGACAAATGACAATGTAGTTATGTACAAATAGATCTGCTGCATTATGAACCGTTGGAAATAATCTTCCACGCCCAGAAAAGGACAACTGTCAGTGTAGTTGTGTTCAAATAGATCCGTGACATCATAAGTTATTGAAGACTACCCTTAGCCACTCTCCGACAATTCATAACAAAACAATCCCTTTGAATAAATTCCAACTTCCAAAATATAATCGACCACGCTGTGAAAAGGACAAATGACAGTATACTTATGTGCAAATATATCTGCTCCATCCTAAATTGTTGGAGACGACCATCCGAAGGTGACAGTGTAGTTATGTGCAAATAGATATGTTCTGTCAAAAACCATCGAGGTCTACCCATAGGCACTCTCTCAAATTCAGAATTCCAAAAAGTTACCACGCTGAGGAAAGGACAAATGACAATGTACTTATATGCGATTAGATCTACTCTATCATAAATTGTTGGAGACAACCCATAGACGTCCCCTAACAATTCATAATAAAGCAATGCTTTCGAACAAATTCAGAATTCCAAGAAATAATCTACCACGCTGAGAAAAGGACAAGTGCAATGTAGCTATGACGAATGTCAATGTACTTACAGTACGTTGAGAGTGGATTGTAACTAAATCACCCACAGGGTGGGGTTATCACCCAAGCTATAACTTTCAAATTCTGTACATATTGACAAAAAACACAAGCAATGTTTCAGCCAATGGACCTCCGGGTTTAACCCGGAGGTCCATTGGCTGAAACTTTGTTTGTGCTGGTTATGTTTTGCAACAAATTTGCAATTATTGCTTGGGTGGAATCTCCACTCTGCGAGTGATTTAGTGATAATACACTCTCCACGTACTGTATGTGCAAATAAATCTGATCGGTTATAAATTGTTGGAGAGTACCCATAGGCACTCTCCAACAATTCATAACAAAACAATCCTTACGAACAAAATTCAGACTTCCAAAAAAAATAATCTACCACGCTGAGGAAAGGACAAGTGCAATTAGACCTGCTCTGTCACAAACCATCGAGGACTTCCATAGGGACTCTTTCAAATTCAGAGTTCCAAACTTTACCACACTGAGGAAAGGACAAATGACAATGTACTTATATGCAAATGGATCTACTCCACCATAAATTGCTGGAGACAACCCATAGGCGTTCCCTAACAATTCAAAAAAAGCAATCCTTTCGAACAAATTTAGACGTCCAAGAAATAATCTACCACGCTGAGAAAAGAACAAGGGGCAATGTAGCTATGTACAAATGGACCTGTTCTATCATAACTTAGTGGAGACAACCCACAAGCACTCCCCAGCAGTTCATAACAAAACAGTCCTTCAGAACAAATTCAAACTTTCAAAAAATAATAACCTACCACTCTGAAGGACGGACGAATGACAATGTACTTATGTTCAAATAAATCTGCTCGGTTATAAATTGATGGAGAGTATCCATAGGCACTCTCCAACAATTCATAACAAAACAATCCTTTTGAAAAAAATTAAGACTTCCAAAAATAACCTACCACTCTGAGAAAAGGACAAGTGACAATGTACTTATATGCAAATACATCTGCTCCATCATAAATAGTCGGGGACAACCCATAGGCGTTCCCCAACAATTCATTATAAAGCAATCCTTTCGAGCAAATACAAACTGCCAAGAAATAATCTACCATGCTGAGAAAAGGACAAGTGGCAATGTAACTATGTACAAATAGACCTGTTCTATCATAACTTATAGTTGGTCTCCAACAATTCATAATAAAGCAATCTTTTCGAACAAAATTCTGGGTTTGTTTTGTTATCCCTTTGTTGCTGTATGTTCATTGTCACAGAGACCTTGCTCAGAGGTACAAGAGAGCACACACCAGCTTGTGACGATTCTTTCGGACAAACAGTCTTCTGGAATTGCCTCTTATGGCATTCTCCAACACACATACGGGAGTACAGTACATTCCTGGCGAATCTATCTGACTGACAAAGTTACTTTGAGCATTGTCAGAAACGCCTTTCTGACAGAGTTTGGAAGAAGTGGAGCTATTAGGCCGAAAATAAGTAAAATATGTTTCTCAGACCCTCATGCATGGTCCTTTTGGCTGCCGCATGTTCTCTTTTTATAACCAATGTAAACTTAAAAGGAACAAAAATTAAATGGTTTATGTCTGATATTTTACCCAAGTAAAACAAATTGATAAATTTGTCACTTTAGTGCAAGAAGGTTTTACAGTGCTTTAGCATTGCAAAGCCTTCTTGCTCTCAAGGGGCGAAATACGCCACCACCCATGCTATTCTGTAGATTATGAGGCCTAAAACATTAACCAAGAACATGAACTTTTGATGGCAAAGAAATAATTACATAAATACAGAATAAAATAAACAAGAGGCCCCACGGGGCCTGAGGGCGCTCACCTGATACTGGCCGAGTCATATCACCAAAATAGCAAGGGATTCTGCCTTGTGGTTATTATCAGTTTTTCAACATAAAAGTGTTTTCTCTACTTAGTAACCCAGAGTGTTCATATGTTAGATCCCCATATTGGGTACTCAATAATTTATCTATTTATTTATTGGAATTTAAGGTCACTTTCTAAGGCTACATCATTACAGAGGCATAATTATAATATCAGGTTTGGTCAATCGTTTATGCCTATTACTGCCCACTTTACAGGGCTTTCAACGCAGGAATTGGTTACTGGGCCCAATTTTATCAATAAACCAGAACTTGAACAAATTTCAATTTGCCGCTTCTAAGAAAACTAAAAATCAAATATCAAAAGATTCTGAGAGGAGTATCAGAAAAAAAAGATTTTTAAGAATATTTCTCATACTGAATTAAGTTATACATTGGGCTCCCATAGGGAAACCCAAAAACAAAAGCTTCTGAAGCAGTGGTTTGGGAGAAGAAGATTATTCAACGTTATTCCCATTACCTACAGTGTTAAAAAATGATGACTCGGCACTTTTAGTCCTGGAAAAGTACTTATGATAAAACCAATGGCATTTTTTTCACCATTCCTTTCTCCCGGCCCTAAGGAAGCTTCACATTGTATAAAAATTCTCAGTGCCATGTAGTTCTGGAAATATGGGCATTCAAAAAAAAAAAATTTTTTCAGCTCCTGTAGTTGCCGTGGGGGACAGGAAAACAATTTATGGCATAAATTAGGTATTTGTGACCCAATAAGCCCTCATATCAAATTTGGTTCAAATCGACCTCTTGGTTTGGAAAATAAAAATTTTGGTATAATTTG